>JAODAL010009491.1:0-110463 GCA_025379985.1 Phyllomedusa bahiana | reverse complement strand
TGGATTATGGCGTGTTAATACTCGGATAAATTTAGGTTACAGTCATTGATTTATGGCTACAGCAACCACCTTTTAATTATGTCTTTTAAGAATATTTTGTTTATATTAATATACAATGTTTATAGTATTTTTTAGCATTATTTTATATGTTTAGTTTAAGGCATGTTCAAACGGCTTAACTGGGGGGCGTAATTACCCCCCCGCAATTACCCCTGTGGCCGGGGGCGGGGGGAGGGGGGGGGTTTGAGGGGGGGCCGGCACTTCCCCGGGCCCATAGACAATCATGCTGGGCGGTTACGCCGCTGAAAGGACATGTAATTTTCCCCCCCCGGGGGTTCGCCGAGCGGGAGGGGAGAGTAATCCATAGTTCTCTATGAGAACTGTGGATTAAAACGTAATGATGGCCTTTTTTCAGCCGTAATTAGGCACTTCGGCACTTAATTACGACCGAATAGGCCCATTTTAAGCCGTGTGAACATGGCCTAATACTCTATTGGTCTCTCACAAATCATTGGCATGTTCTTCTTAGGGCATTCCCCAACCCCGGTTGGGGGCGGTTTTTAAAACGGTTTTGGGGGTCTTTCAGACTGCTGAAAAACCCCACAAACACACACCGGGGCCGCTTTTAAAAACCCGGGCGCAGTCCCCACGCACTGGTTTTTCCCAAAAACATTGAACAAAAATTCCTAAAACGGGTTTTCGGACAAAATATGAACATATCAAGGGAAGGGGGGAAGGCTTTTTCTCCGCTCACGCGGCCGTGGGGACGGCACTAGAACGGAAAAATTTTTATCGTTTTTGCCCGTTTGGATGAGCCCTGGCTATTTTTCACACGGTGTATTTGCAGGGCAATACAACCCGAAATTTACGCGTGGGGACGGGGGCGGGGGAGGAGGGGGGAGGGGAGGGGGGGGCCCGGCACTTCCCCGGGCCCATAGACAATCACTGCTAGCGGTGCTAATGCCGCTAGAAAGTGACAATGTCAATTATTTTCCCGGAGGAGACGTAATCCTTTGGGTTCTCTAATGAGAACTGTGGATTACCGTAATGAATGGGCCATTTTCGGCCCGTAATTGGCGCACTTCGGCGCGTAATTACGGACCGAAATATGGCCCATTTTAAGCCGTGTGAACATGGCCTTATAGTGATAGCCAGATTCAGCAGCGGGTGGGTGTGGCTAGTGGTGGTTGGGTGTGGCTAACACCTGCTCTTAAAGTAGACACATCTCTGGCAGTACAAGCTCCATGCTGCCCGATTTGAGCATTAAAGGGGTGTTATCGTTTCATTAAATGGTCTTCAGAATAAGGGGACAGTGAAAACAAGCAACTTTGCAATTGGATGTCATTAGCAAAGCTCCCTTGTTCTCACAGTGTCCCTTATCCTGTTTTTTTTTATTTACACTGATATCCATGTGGGTCTAATCCCTCCTCCTTGCATTTCACTAGCTGAGAGCTCATTTACTTCTGTACAGCCCTGGGTCGTTTTCACGGGCTGTACAGAATGACTCAGATTAGGGGCCCAGCATTTTTCTGTCTCCACACCTAGCAGAAACAGACTGCAGCAGATTGTACAATGAGAAAACATGACAGTTTGACCCTGTGCCTAACTCTCCTGCATACACGCAGATCTGTGCCGTTCTTAGAAAGCTGTAATACATCTCCAGCTGTGAGAGATCAGTGCTCAGAGTAGATTGAATGCAGCCTGGGGTATGTATACAGCTCTTAGACTGATAGGGAGAGACACAGTGATATGTGGACTCAGAGAGGGGAGTGGGGGGGGGGGGAGGGAGTCTCAGGCCAGCAGTGAAGGGGGGATGATGTCATCCAGCTGGGTGGGGACGAAACGCCCCAGCATTCAGTGAGTTGAGAAGCTCAGAGCAGTGTGAATCAGCCGAAGTAAGGAAGCGATACATCCCCTTTAAATGCTGTAAAAAATACTGTATATTACACCATAAATGATAAATGATAGACCGCTGGGAACAGCATGTCTGTCTCAAGCTTATGTTGCCCTCCGCGAGGGCAGCATGACCTATGTGACAGGGTCCCTTTAAACATAAAGCTTTCTTTAACATGGGAACATATGTGGACGTATATCCAGCAGAAGGTTTGTCTTTTTTTTATGTTAGTTGGGAAAAGACACCAACAGCACTCCATAGAACATGTGCATTTCTTTTCCCGTTACAGCTTCGTTACCATAGATCTGTCACAGTATGGCCGATGCTGAGATTGTATTAATTTGGACATCTCTAGCTGTGAACGATTACTAGCTTAACAGTTGCTTCTTATAAAGGAATCCCTAATTGCTTGTAGAAATTATTAAGACCTGTCTTCGTTCTCATTTTCTATTTGGTATCCTAACCTGGCCCGATGATTTAATGTCTCCCAGGCTCGACTCGCGTCTTAATGCGCCCTCGTTCCGCTTTAGTATGCAGGCGCCACACCTAACACCCATCTTTGCTTATTTCTTTTATCCTGTTTGCAGATGTCAGAAAGACTTACATTTTATGTCCAAATATCCCGTGCTGATGGATAAACGATTGCATGTGTAGAAAGCAAAACACATACAAATGAACATATTTATACAAATTCCAAAATTGGCTGGGAGCCCCCACGGGGGTTTTCAAGACAGCTGAACAGATTTACAAGGAAAATATATGTTGGCATTGGAAACAGCGTTCTTTGTCAGAAGGGGATCTGCAAATACTCCTATGTAGAATCCGCATAGGGCCTTATTCATAAACCCTGGAATGCACACTGAACACTTCCCAGCCTTTTCCTGTACCACTTTTTGAATCCGCTCTCTTTTACAAACTAAGGCAGTATGGGGCATAAGCCACACCACATCACAAGTACCGGCATTCACAGTTTAACATGTTTTCACTTTGTAAGCTAATTCGACTCGTGGGGAAAAAATACATGTATATTTAAAAAAAAAAAAAAAAAATAGTAGAAAAAACATTCATTTATTTAAGTTGAAACTTATTTTTCTTTTCTTCTAACTTTAAAGTGTAATGTTTTGGTTAGTTTAGACTGATTTTTTTGAGATATGATTTTTTCATTATTGCATGTAAAGTTTGTGTCATTGATGGCTATGTCTTAAAAAGAAAAAAAAATGAGCTGGCTTGGTGGGTGAAAAAAAGTTTTGAAAATAGGGTCTGTATCATTCCATTGTTGTTGTCATGAAGGCCGTTTATCACAGTTGCGAAAATAAAGGTGTCAGTATTTGTAAAGCTGCACAGTTTGTGAACTATGGGCGACATGTCCCAAAATTTGGTTTTCAAACCCCGTTGAATCGGCATAAAGATGTACCTCACAATGTTTTTCCCAAATTTTGTTCGCGCTTGTTTTGTAAAGTGGTTGTTTTTGGTTGTGGGAATGTTTTGGGCGTTGCACCTTTTTCGCGATTGTTTGCTTGGGGCGCCTTTTTGGGTTCCCGGTGTTTATTTTCAAAATTGGGCACTTTCGTTATTTCTATGCATTTCTTAACGGCGCGTAGGTTTGTTTTGGAGGCTGTTGTCTTTGCGGCCATGTAGGTTGGGGCGCATTTTTGTGCCCCCTTTTCCTGGCTCCCCCCCGAATTTTTGTATAATTGTTTTGGGGGCATTTGAGCGATTTGGGAAACATTCAACATCAGAGGCACCTATGGGCAGATCTACAACTTAAACCCAGCACCAAATAAGCGGACGACTTTTGAATGAACCCCCGGGCAATAAATAAAAAGGGGGCAAATTTGCACAGCCCCAGAAATTTACTACTTTTGCACACATCACTGCGCAGCTTGTTTCCAAAATTGAAAGGGGAAAATGCAAATCTGACCCACCACCCGGGCAAAAAAGGGCCCCACACTCAGCACGACAAATGCCGCAATGGCCAAAAATCAAAGAAAAAACAGCCGAATGTAAGCCCCCACAAATGTGGCGAAACTTACCAAAAAAAAAGGCGATACAGCCACACAAAAGGGTGTAAAATGCGTGAAACCCCTTTACATTTGGGAGTACACTACAAAATCGGGAGACCATATGAAAAAAACCCAACTTTGGCGTGTTGGACATGCGCCCTATTTGCGGCTCTGGGGTTTTAAAGGTATGTTGAGTGGACAAATGGCGCCATGGTGAATAAAGAACGTGGAAAATGCAGAGTAACACATGCCTATGCTATGAAGTGTAGGGGGACTACACACTAAAGTGCACACTTACTGTCACATAACCAGCTGGTACCAGTTTGTCTAAAAACAAGAGTTCAAAAACCCCCTTTTGCCTTTTGGGGCCCATTGTTAACAGAGGTTCCTTTTCCCCACGAGTCATGTTTTCTGCTTTATCAAATGGAGAACAAACACTCTATACCCATTGCTGTAAGAACACAGGCTGGTGGCATTCTTTAAGCCCACTCATCCATGTGGAAGCCACTGATTTGGGTATGAATCCATCCTCGCAGATTACCTACTGTATACCCATACATGCTTATTGTCTTCCCTGGGTTAGATGGGATCTTTCAAGACAAGCTTACATGTCAAATGGCTATAAATGTCTGACGGTTGGAAGAACATGACCAAGACCTCCAAGTATTACCTTGGCTCTCTAATTTTCCAGACTTGAACCAAATTGATAATCTGTTGGGCCACCTCCATCATCGTGTTCACTGTAAGGATCCTTACCACATACCTCCCATCGTGGGATGCGCCGCTGGCTCCACTACTTGTATAAACCTCCCGGGCCTTATTGGTCACTCCGGGGCCTTTCTAACTGCTGTCCATGCTGAACACCACCATTACTCCAGATATTAGCTGGAGGTCATAAAAAAAGTGACTTGACTTTTTTGGTGCAAATTCAAAAAATGAATACACGTCCTAAAAAATTTTTTTTAAAAATTTACTTTTCCTTTCAGGGGGACAACACTTAAGTATACACTTTGATACAATGAAAAGTACAGTCGCTTGTAAGCATGCAAATTTTTTTTTGCCCTCAAAAAAATCACCCACATAGCCATTAATGCAAAAACTGCGGGCAACAAATGGTACATCCCTAAGGGCTATGTCTGCCATAGGGTTTGGGTGATAGGGACTGCAAGACAGCAGAAAAAAATTCATGCTGTATTTTCAAGCACAGATTTTTTTTACAAAACGTTTTTTGAAACCAGCGGATTTTAAATATGGTGGATATTCGGCCGGGTTTTAGCGCAAATCTCACCAAAACCGTGGTCCAGCATGTTAAAATGGGCGGGTTTTTTGGACGGTTTTAAATTTGTGGGTGACTAGCTAAGGGAAAAAGAAAAAATTGTACCCAAAAGGGCAAAAATTTTTTTGTGGCCATCATTTTTTCCCGCACTGCCCCTTTACTTCTTGTTCATGGAGTTCACTGGCTTTTACAGGTTGCATCCTGGTCCTCTTCCCTCCCCCATGAGACCTCACAGAGTGGTGGACTTGTCTCCTCCCTTTCCTTTGAGGGTGCCCCCCAGATGCTCAATAAGGTTTGGGCTGGAAAAGTGGTGGGCCATCCCGCACCTTCCCCCATTTTTTTTAGCAAAGGAGTGGTCGTCTTGGGGGTATGTTTGGGGACATTTAGTTGGAAAAACTGCCCGCGCCCAGAAAGGGGGGGGTCCCTGCTTTGCTTTAAAATAAGTCACGTAAAAGTTTGGGATTATGTTACCCCAGCTCTCATGCAATCCCAAAACCCTACTTACCCAGTTTGACGTAGGAAAAAACCACTTGTCTTTGTACCCTCCTGGTTTCGCACAGAGCTTGACCCTCTGAACCAAATAAATTTTTCTTGGCTTTCAATCCAGGACATGGTTCAAGTTAATCCATGTTCTTTGTCTGCTTGTCGTCATTTTCTCGCAAACGTTTGTGGGCTTTTTGTGCCCATCTTTAGTGTGCACCTTTTTTTTTGGAAAAAGAATGCAGACCAATTTGATGTAGCGTGCGCCATATGGTCCGTACACTGGCAGGCTGACCCCTCACCCCAGTAACCTCTGCAGCAATGCTGACAGCCTCATTTATTTGAAAAGACAATCCCTTATATGTTTTTGGGATATGCACTCAACTTCTTCCGATGAGGCCTTCTAGTGGACCTGTCTTGTTAAACTGCTGTATAGCCTATACAGCAGTTTGGCAGTTGAGTTGAATTGCCACCTAACATAAATTATTCTCTATTATTTTTCACTCATTATCTATTCTACAGTGTCATAAACCCTAAATCTAATGTAAGGGTGACTAAACATTGTTACCGGTTTTAACACTTTTAAAGGGTAGTGGAATCGTATAGATGTCTTTGCTGTTTGTTTTTCGAGTACTAAGCAGCCACCCCCTCATGGATGATAAGTAGTGTGAGTGGATGTTCTGTATTTTGCTCTGAACATCCACTACTGTGAATTGTCTGCGTCCTGCCATGTACTGGTATTTTCACCTCCCCTTGTATGAGTAAGTATGACTTTTTTCAGTAAGTTACAATTATTTTGATCCTAAATTCTACAATATTACATTTTACTTATCATTTCTCAAAAAAAAATTTTTTAATCCAATCCAAATTTTTTTTTTACATTTAAAAATCTAAAAAATTCATTTATTACTTATCACACCTATTTCTTCACATGCAAGAAGTTTACAAATTGTTCCTTACTAATACATCAAGAAAAATATTCAATGTACATTTTAACCTTTTAAACATATTTTGTCCCTTTTGAGGGCTTTTAAAATTTGATAATGTGTATGATTCAACAATTTGAACACTTGTTCAGGCATAGCTCCTAAACATGAAGGAATATGTATTTGCACAGTTTTTTCCGGGATTATATAAATTGAAGTTTTTTAAATGGAAGAGTCACTGGCGCACACTGGTCTTTCATTAATCTACTATTTTTATTTGCAAACTCATTAGTTTGTGATTAGATTTAATGAACTAATGTAGTTATGTGTAAATCATTAAATGAGGCAACATATTCATAATTTTATTTGAAAACTACATAATTAGTTGAGAATTTTCAAATTTTATGCTTGCCATGATGTGGGGCCCCTTTTGGAGCCCCCTTTTCTTCCAAAAATTTTAATTGAAACCACAGTAATGTTACTGATGCATCACATATTACCCCAATTGACTAACCGATGGTTGGGTTCTACTCACATGCCCTTCACCCTTTCACAAAAAAAAAACAAAATTACATAGTTATTTGTTTATCCGAAAGACACAAAGCCCCAGATTTTGATGTACAAGCCAAATTACATTTTTTTAAAAAGGGTTCAAACAGCACTAGGGGGAGAGGTATCAAAAAGCTTTTCTTTCCTTAAAAAAAAAAACATACTTTCCCACAGACCCGGTGTTTTTGGGGCAGTTTTTTATTTACTATGTTTAGTTTGGGCTAAATTTCCCAAATAATCTAATTGCCATACCAAACCATATCTAAAAATAGGGCAGGATTATTAAATATTCTAGATCATTGGGGGGGTTCTTAAAAATTTTATTTAAAAAACTTTTCCCAATTTTTGAAAAATCATTGGCCACAAGCTAACCAATCTTCTGTAAAGGTCCGGAAAGGTTTTTAAACCCCGAAGCGATTCCTTTGTTAAATGGGGATAAATAGCCCCTGCCTAAAGGCAATTTGGTAAATCCCGGTCAACTTATGAAGTGGCTCTCAGGCTTAAAAGGGGTTTTTTAAAAATTTTTCCTTTTCACGAGCCACAGACGCTTCAAAACTCACATTCCGTTCGGGTGTTGTGGTTCTAGAGCAGATGAAAGAAGGGGCCGAGTGCAGCTACACCACGATTGGCCGGGCTGCGGTGTAGTGAGTAAGGGGGATTTCTACTACAATATGTAATAAATTTTATTTAAAATGTTTAATTCTTTTTTTTTCACTATTTCACAGATGGATTATATGACTATTTGGGCATGGGTAATCATGTTAGGAGATAATATGTATTTATTTAGACACCAACACTTGTATTATGCTTGAAAAGGCTTGTGCATTCTATGAGCCGAAACGTTGCTTTTTTTGACCGTGTCTTAAAAAGAGCCCCTTTTTAGCTGAGTTCTTCCTTCTCATTCTGGATTTTGCGGTGGTATTTGGCCAATTTCCCTTGGGGGCGTTTATTGCTCATGGCGCTTGGAAATTTAAATTTGGGGTTTCCGTGCTGACCCCAATTTTTTCTTTTGTGTGGTTCTACGCAGTGATTGGCTTTCCTTCATTACTTTTATCCGTTCAAAGACACGAATGGGAGGTTTGAAAAATGAGTGCACAAGGTAGTACTAAAGATTTAAGGTTTGTCAGTAATTTGATAAACGCCCTGTTTACTGTAAATCCAGGGGAAAGATTCACCATGGCAGACATGGCAACTGGAGCAAAAGGAAGCCCGGGCCCGTTTTGAAAACTTGTGTATGCAAGCAGCAGATATAATCTCCTCTTTTTCCTGAAAAAAGTAAAATCAGAACAGCAATGTATTTGGTAATAGTCTTTTATTTACCTTTGCCTACATGTTCGGCCTAAGGAGTGAGAAGCAGCAGGAAAACTGCTGCTGTTGCTTTCTTTTTTTTCATGAAATTATATTAATTTCCTAACCGGTTTACCCTTCTCAGTCTTCTCCTTCTGGTCTTCTCCAAGTTTCACATTACATTGCCATTCTGATCTGGAAACAAGTTTGGGTTTTCCAAACTTTTTGGATTATCAGATGTTGGTTCAAGATGTGGCTCTTTGGTAGTGTGTATACTAAGAGGATGCTATTTTCAGATGTTTGACCACAGTCTGACCAACCATGCAGATTCATAAGCATTTCCCAGTGATGCCATCTCACATCACAGCAGTGGTTGCTTACATATTCAGCACTTTCTGAGCTTTCCCTTCTGAAATATGAAATACCTGTGGCTTGGTTTGCAGCTGCTGAAGTGTCACTTGCTCTTGGACATTTTATAAAAGAGTTACTGTATCTACTCGATGTTCAAAGTTGAAGTACTAGAGCAGGGGTGTCGAATTCAATACACCGTGCCCAAAATGAAAAATTTGGACAAAGTCATAGGACAGCCTTGAATTTAAATGTCTACAATTGATGTCGTTTTTTCTTTTCATCAGATATGACGATGAGCCAGACTAAGGTTATTGGACACAGTGCAGCTGTATGGGCTTTAGTGGGAGACAAAAGATGTCCTGCTGCTCATCCCCTTCTGTGTTGCTGCGTCATGACAGAACTCTGTCTTTTCCTTCAAGTGCATGTCTCCCTCCACTGGCTTATGTCCTGGTACACTCTTAGGGCAAGAGAAACAGTCTTGTGCCCACTTTATTTGTATTGACCGCAGTTGGTTAAAACTCTGTCATTTGGTCTTCACCATTATTTAAATCTGTTGCATGGTGCAGCATCCGTTGGGAGTACCCTGCTGCCTGCAGAGATGCTGAGACTGAGAAGGAGCTGGATTCTCTTTTCTTCCTGTGAACTCCATCTTATGTCAGTTACTCTCATAGACCATTGGCTGGTTTACATTAAAAGCACACAAATGATGTCAGCTACCTGCAACACCCTACCGTATCCACTGGACTCCAGTCTTCAATGTATGGAAGAAGCCCTAAATTGCAACAAGTTGGGCATAAAAGAGGGTGTTCCTGTAGAGGGGGCATTAAAGGTGACATTATTACTGAGTAGGGGCGTAAAGGGACCCTATTACTGCATAGGGCACAATAAGGTGCTGTACGACAGCATGAGAGCACCTTTTCTGTGTGGAGGACACTAAAAGAAACAATTGCTGTATATGGCAGATATGGGAAACAAAAGGTCAGTAATATTACTGTTTGTGGCACAAAGGGAGACACTTATAGTCTGGGGTACTTTTACAGTATTGGGCACTATCACTATCTGGGGCACTGTGAATGGGGAGCTCGAACAATCAATTTTCAATCAGTCTGAGATCTGCACTGTTTGCAGGCTATGTCATTGCGTTGATATGCCTTTCCTGAAGAAAAGCTCCAACACTCTGTGGCAAGATCTGCAAAAATGACTTATCACCAAACCTATCATTTATCAATGTAATGAGAAAGGTTTCCAAAATTTCTCTGTCCAGCTGTGCATTGACTGCTGATGTAATGATTGCCATCTTATCAGGGGCTTTACCTGACATGAAGCCTCATATCATAAATGAGAGGAGAAAGATAAATATTTTCTTCCCATGTCATCCCAAGTTGCCTTTCATTAGCCCATTAGAACCTTGTTTTCATCTGTTTAGGCATTAGTGTTGGTTTTCATTCGGCCAATTTTTACAGTTCTGTCCCAAACATTAACTCCTTTTTGCCCTTCTTATTTGTTTTGTTGACCGTTTTCTAATTTTAGGACTTATTGCTTTCAGATTTTTACCATGACACTTTGACGCCTTTCTTGGTCTACCAGTATATTTTCCTTTAATAACCCTCTTTTTGTTTATGCGTGCATCAAATTTAGCCAACAGGGAACAGCCAATATCTTTTGCAGCTCTCTGCGTTGTATTTCATAATTAAAGGAGTTTTGCCATGAAGTGACTTGCTTCCCTGTTATCTGTTCAGGACAGAAGAGAAACAAATCATGCAGTGTCATGAACTGCTGCAGGAGGGAGAGAGAGGGGGCCCGAGAAGAGCGAGTAAGCAAGGGAGCGTCTGCAATGCTTACTAAGATAATTACATTACAACAGTGGATTCTCAATATAGCAGAAAGCCTCATACACTGCACATTTCTCCCCAGCCCCTAGCAAGCTCCTTCATGTTCCATGTTATCAGATCAGAAGTGCAAACACGCAAGAGTGGCCAGATCAGCTCGTGGTTGTGTCTAATGTAAACTTTTAAGTAACTAAGGGCATGTAAAGAAAGCTGTCGCTCTCACAGGCTTGAATTTTTATAATCACATATATTTAGAAAAGTGATTAAATACCCATTTTGGAGGATCCCACGTCAACATTACATCGTGGCAAAACCCCTTTAAGGAGATTTCTAATCCTTTCCATTGCTTCAGTTGATACTTCCACAGTTGGTTCTATGTTTCCTTTCAGTTAGCCAAATCCATCATCTCAGTAAAGTCTGTAAGCACTTTTCCTTTTAACTACAGACTAATTTGCATTTTCAGAATTGTGCCTCACCAGGGTACTGATTCTTGTTGAAAAAAAATCAGTGGTTTGGAGGCTTAGTTTTGGCATGCAAATCCCTGTTAGTGTTTGACCACTCAACAATATTTCATTAATTGTGGGGGTGATTCGACTTATTTTTTTAGGCAGTGCTCCATGGGAAAAAATTATGTAAATTCAGTCTTCACCACTACAAAGAAAACTCTTACCAGATGAACCAGAATCTCCTTCAAATGGAAGGAGTGTTCACCAATCTGTAGGCAGATTTTGGGATCTTGCCCCTCATCAGTACAGAGCATGGAACACGTTGGTTAGAGAGACGTAGCTCAAGGGGTGGTACTGATTCTCAATAAACAGATCAGTTGTTTGGAAACTTATAGTTTCAGAAACTGGACAGCTTGCCATTAGTAAAGCAACCAAGGATTCTGCACCATATCTGGAAAGTCTTAAAGAAATGAGTCTGTATGAGCATTCCTCACAAATGGAAAGAACTATGTATTGATGGGTGACTCATTCTTTTGAAGGTACCTGTGGTAGTCATATCACATTCCAATGAGTGAAACGTTTTCTTACAGAGTAACTACCTACTGTATATGTGGCACTAGAGAGACAATTCTTCTATCTGAAGGAGTTATTCTGCATATTTTAAAGCCAGTAGATTATTTGTAGAAGATTGTGGAATATGAACTCTATTCACAAAAAACGCACCATTGTGTCTAATGCTGTTCTGCAAAAAACACGAGGGCCAAAATTCCTCAAACATGATGTGATCAACTGATGTCAACTTAAAGCGAATGGTTGTAATTTTTTTCAAAACTATGTCATGTGATTACTCGTGTTCTGTTTGTGTAATATTACAATTTAAAAAAGTGACAAAGGTGCAAAATGAGGGAAGGGGGCACCACATTTTATTGACTTTTTGAATGGACACAGACTTTTTTAGTTTACATTTTTATTTGAATAACAAATAATAATTGGGCTAAGCTGCAGCATTATCTAATGCTTCCATTTATCCTTATTAATGTAGCAGGGTGGAGACGATCTTTTGTGCAGACATGTAAACCCCAGAGTTTGTATAGTAAAAATCCCAACTGAAAATGTGATAAATCCCAATTAACAGCAACTCGCTATATAAGCATCTGTGCCCATCCCAGATCCCTTTCTTGTCCATATTTTTTATTCTTTTCAGCACTTGCCAAGTGTAATTAAGGTACTTAATACATACGCAGTATTTTGTATGCCCATTTGTTGTTGGATAAAAGCAGAGTTTAATCATGTCTGAAGCTGTCAGCTTTTAGTCATCTTCATAAGTTGGTTGTTGGATGACGAGGCAGGAGTTAAGACTTGTTGACCTTCTCACCCTTAAAAAAGCATCATTCTTGTCCTATGGTTATTATTTATTATTATTATTTATTTTAAATCGCCATTGATTCCAGGGCGCTGTACATATGTCCTATGAGGTGTTCCTGGTATTGCAGCTCAGACTATGTACTATGGCAGATACAGCAAATGGACAAAAGTGACACTGTTTCTGTTATAAAACGGCCATGATTTTTAATGTCATAAAACTTCTTAATATCTGATTAAATAAAATTGCATTTTAGCAGTTCTCTCAGGACTAGATCTTCAGCCAGACTAGTCCTAAGTTTGCAAATGGTGCCTTCATATTTCCAAATAAACCGTTTCCCTGCCCATAACACTTTAGAAGGGGCAACCTCCTATAGGTTTCAATTTAAAACTAGAGGAAAAGAACAGAGGACAGTTTGGGTTTCTGTGGTCATTATGGTCACCAAGAAATTTCCATCCCTTCGGTAAGACAGACTTGTTTTTTATAGGTATTGAAAAATTGTTCAGTATTATCACATTAAGGATATTGGTGGTAATGGATATTTCTATTGTAATTGATCACTTTTTTACTTTGTTTCCAGCCTTATTGCTCATGAATTCCTGTGGTCTATGAAATGAGAATCCCCCGTTATTGAGGCTGCTCTAGGACAATGACATTGACAAGTTTCTGAGGTATGTTGGCTATGTATAGAATTTATTGAACACTTAGGGGGGACATGTATGAAAACTGTCCAGGTTTAAGACCTTCTTTATTGCCTATACCTGCCAATCAAAGCTCCTCTTTCATTCATTCAGAGCACTATATGAAATGAGAGGGGAGCTCTGATTGGTTGCTATGGGTAACGAAGAAAGTCTTACACTTAGACAGTTTTCATACATGAGGCCCTTAATTTGTAATCTTTGCCTCTGCTGTAATTTAATAGAAAAAAAAAACAAACTGTACACATTTTGTATAAGATTATGTGCAGCAAATGCACAACAATTGTATCCCTCAGTCCAGCCAATCACATACATACCATTGCAAGAAACAATAAGTGAACCTTTTGGATTTACTTGGATTTCTGCATTGGTTGCTGAAAAAGTGTGGTCTAGTAGTTATCTAACTCAATTCAACCTAACTAATAGAAATAAACCCACACAGTTGTTGTACTGTGTTCTATTGAGCTTATTAAATAAACACCCACAGTGCATGGAGAAAAGTAAGTCACCTCTTAATCTGTTAAGCAACAATCACCTTCGCCAAACATTTCCTGTAGCTGCAAAAAAGATTTGCTTAGTGTTGAGGAATTTTGGACCATCCCTCCCTGCAAATATTTTTTCAGTTCATCAATATTTCTGGGATGTCTTGCATGCATGCATGGCCCTCTTCAGGTCATGACATGGTTTTTCAAAAGGAATAAGGTCGGGGCTCTGACTTGGCAATTCCAAAACACAATCATCTTTTATGACCATTTTTAGTTGATTTACTTGTTTGCTTTGGGTCATTACCTTGGGTTTTATTACCCAATGTCTCTTCAGCTTGAGGTCAAGGACTGCTGCCTTTACATTTGTCTGTAACATGTTTGATACACCTTTAAATTCCTAGTTTTCTTAATAATTACAAGGCATCCAAGTCCTGAGGCAGAAAAGCAGCCCCATGAAGCCCTCTCCCCCATGCTTTATAGCTGGGTTGAGGTTTGGTGTTGGTGTGTGGTGTTCTTTTTCTCCATATTGTTGTACTTTTGTTTTTTAAAGCATTATGTAACATCCAGGTGGCATTGGGAAAACATGAGATGAACTGTAAAAGTGGAGCTTTGGACAACTCTATGTTTGGAAGGAATGTTACACATTTGCATAGCAAAGCTCTTATCTGGGAAAAAGGGGAGGGGGGTAGTTGAAGTTATATGTTTTACTATATCAGATAACTATACAGTTCTGAAAAACTGTCCTTCCTAGAGTTTAAGGGCTTGTCCCCATTGCAAGGGTTTTCAGCCGGATTTTGAAAGCCATCTGTAAACCGACTGTCAACCTTTAACATGGACCTTAATGGAAAATCTGTGCAGCAGTCCCCACTCCACAGATTTTCCACCGGTTTTTTACACCGCCTCCGGTCCGGAAAACATAGAACATGTTCGTTCTTCCGCCCGCTTTTCGGGTAGTATATGTACATGTCGGTGCGAAGGAGGAGGCCTTGAATTCGCAAAGCGCGGAGAAAAGCCGTCCCTCTGCGTGCGGAAAACAGACCAAATACCGGTCGGGATTTCCCAACCAGTATTTGTCCATTGCCGTATAAACATGGCCTAAGGCTATGTTCATGCAGCATATTTTCACACCGAAATACATGTCAAAATATGCCCAAAACAATGTTTAAGTGCATTTCTCATAGACTGTAATGTAAAATATGCATCATCATTCAGACTATGCGTATTTTACTCTTGGATTTTTGAGCGTGCCTGAAAAGAATTGACATGTCAATTCTTTCAGGTGTAAAGCGCACTCAGTGGATCGTAGCAGCTGTTTTATTCCGGGCTTGTGCCGAAATAAATGCTCCCTGTGCCCAGAGTCTCCCGGGCCCGGCCGCTGCGTAGGGCTTGGAGACACCGATGGCCTTCGCGCTGGACGCACTTGCAGCTGCTGGGCTCACTCGGCGTGAGCAGAGAGCGACAAGTCCTGCCACGCATAACATAGTCGGACCCGCAGGTCCGACACAGGGGCCGCGGTCCTCACAGCGTGAGGACCCCCCGGCCCGTGCGCCTCAGCCGCAAAGGTCGCATGAAGTAAGTCATCGCGTCCTGCCTCTCCGCGCAAGCCTTCATAGGCCGGGCCCGAGGAGCTGCCCCGGGGGAGCGCGGCTGAAGAGGCAAGCGGCGCTCCCAGGGAGTTAAGTGATTAAAGTTTTTTTTTTTTAAAAGGGTTTTCCTCCCTCAGTGCCCCCATAATGCCTGTGCCCTTTAAAAAGCCTGCCTGTGGCCCCCAATCCGCCTGTGGGGCCCCCCTATCTGCCTGGCCCCCAAATGCCTGCCTGGCCCCATACCCCGCCTGTGGCCCCCCAAATCCCTGCCCGGGCCCCCAAACTGCCTGTGCCCCTATAATGCTTGCCTGTGGCCCCCCTAGCTGCCTGGCCCCCATAATCCCGATGTCCCCCCAATACTGCCGTGCCCCCCCATCCCTGCCTGTGGCCCCCCCTATACTGCCGTGGCCCCCCCTACCCTCCTGGGCCCCCCCTATCCCGCCTGGGCCCCATAGCGCCTGTGGCCCCCATTACGCCCATGCCCCTACATTCTCCTCTGCCCTTTTAACCCCCTTGTGGGCCCCTATATACTGCCTCAGTGCCCCATATACTGCCTGTGGCCCCCTATATTCTGCCTGTGGCCCCTATATTTGCTGTGGCCCCTATATACCTGCCTGTGGCCCCATATACCTGCCTGTGGCCCATATACTGCTTCATTTGCCCCTTTTATACCTAACGGGGGGACTGCTATACCTATAATTAAGGAGTTGCTGGAAAGGGTGAGGATTCTAAGATATTTGTGTCCAAATCCTCAGGGACAGTTTTGGGCCAGGAGCAATCACATGAAGGTGTGAACCGGAGGGAGAAGAGAAGGGAAGGGTGAACGACGCTGATCAGAAAAGACGTCTCCTGTAGTCACTAAATGTAACTGCAGTGTAACATTTTATGTCTGCAGAGCGTCTACATACAACTAGTAAAATACCACTATAAAGGTCACTTTTATGCAGTGGTATATGTCTTCAGAGCCTGTTTTACAGCTGATAGTCACATGTGGTGGGTCGCGTTTTGGTCAGGGTCTGGCAGGATTATTTGATCCTTATGTTTGTAATAGTTTGGGTCTGGTTTTGTAGGAGGGTTTTAGTAACAATTACTTGTCTGGGAGATTTGCTCCATGTGTAGGTGGATGTTTTGGTGACGTTTAGGGGTATTGTCCCTATGAAGGTGAGAAGTTCTGAAAAAGTAAAATTGTCATTGGTGATTTTTACTGTAAAAGTGACTGCTGAGGAGATGGACGGGATCTGTGTGGGATGTGCAGAAAATTAGTGACAGGACACAAGGTTTTTCCTGTAAAAAAACATCCACAGTTTCACAATGAGGCGCGAAAATGTCGTGTGAACCCAGCCCTACCCAGAAAAACACAAAGGGCCCGAGCCCCGGATGTTTTAGGACCCTAG
The DNA here is from genome assembly GCA_025379985.1 of Phyllomedusa bahiana. Lineage (NCBI taxonomy): Eukaryota > Metazoa > Chordata > Amphibia > Anura > Hylidae > Phyllomedusa > Phyllomedusa bahiana. The sequence continues at coordinate 93,896 of JAODAL010009491.1, read as the reverse complement.
CAACGCCTCTGGCGCAGCTTCAAATAATTAATCATAAGTCAGATATCTATTGCTCGTCATTTTGTGTTAAAATTACACGCAACAAATGCACAGGTACGTGCTACAATATGTCATGTGGACTCCCCGTATGGCACCAGAAAAAACTGTGAGGAAACACCAAGACACCAAAAAAATTGGAAAGATTTCAGCTCTGAAGCTTGCAGAACTGTGAATGCATCTCTGACTACTTGTACTGTATAGTCTGCAACTCAGGATCAGTATAAGATAAGGCATAATATGTATTGTATACATTAAGTTCTGCAACTTACGTGCACATTAATCATAGTAAAGACTACTGCAGAGGATAAGCTCAAAATAGTGGAAATTACATTAATGTTAAATATAGAATTACACAGCAGAACATAAAAATACAAATTGTTGCATTTTCCTATGTTCTTTTTAATTTGCTTTTATAATTGTGATTGTTAATTTTTGTTCTGTAGAAAAGTTTTTGTAAAATATAATCTAGAAACTAGAAAGCACTGATGACAAATCTCCTATGGCAGCAGTCCCATTGGCATATCTCGGAGACGGACTGGAGATAGGAAGAACACAGGAACTTGTGTCTTCATTGGGAAGCCTCACCCTTTTCCTCTAGTTGTATGAGTGACAGTGTTCATTTTAGCTGCACTCTACATTTTAATGACTCGTAAGCAAAATTAATTTGTAGGCATAAAGATTCATAGCTGTCTGCCTGTCTTAGTAGTGGAGCCATTAAAGCCATGTCTTAAGGTGTAGGATAAGGATTGCCTGTGTGTTCATAATCAATGTGGGTTTGAAAAAGATTATTCTGTTAATCCAGCATGGGACAAAATTGGCTGCACTGGCATCCAGATGTTGTCATCTAGAAGCATATAGGCCAATGAATGTATATAGGCCAATAAATTTAAACTCGGTCCTGACATCTGGTCTATATTTGCATATTTTTGTTTTTCTCCTGAGCCTTATGAAATACTTCCAATTTTTTGGTGGGTAAAAAATTTACAAAAAAAAAATCTGCAGTATTCTGGTTTATTTAAAGGCGCTGTTCAAGATTAAAATGCTTTCTTGACGTAAGTGCAGGTTTTTTTGTTTTCTTTAACAAGTTTTATTTAGAAAATTTTTCAAATAAACTACAATACACATTACTCTTATACATTCTTCAGAAACAATACAATTCATTTCCATCCAAGGTGTACACCAATCATCTATAAAATGAACGGGTAAAGTTTTATATAATTCACCCCCACAATGCTGCACAAGAAAAACATGAAAATCACAGTATGGCAGATTAACCAAATACAATACTAGTAGAGGGGTTCATTATTAGAAAAGGGGGGTTACATAACCATCATGGGTATTTCCCTGGATGTTTCCAATCACAAATGTCTCTGTCACACACAACGATCATTCCACCATTCGCACTTGTCGATCCCTGGTCCGCCCTTGCACAACCTCTGCTACTCACACAGTCTGGGCTGTTGTCCAGTTGCTAGGTTGTTTGGGGTGTTGATGCTCAGCCCCCCAATCACTTTAGTGGAGCTAAGCTACAATACCACTTGTAAATCATGGAAAGTGTTCTGCTGTTACTGGAAGTAAGTAGACAAGTTTTGCAAATCCCCTCTAAAGTCTAAAATCAATTCTATTTAAGCCAATAGCCAATGTTGACGGTGCTGATCTGCTTGCTGTTTTCTTCAGTAGCAGTTGCCTTCTAGCTTGACTTCTTGGAGCAGTGCCATGGACACCGCCATGTTCAATGACTGTAGCTTAGCTGCATGGTAATCTAAAATCTAAACCAAAAATGAGATAATTTCTCAACAGCAAAAATAGATTATTAGGTTATTGTCCCATAGAAACATAGGGCATATCCCCACGGCACGGTTTTGAGGCCGGCTTTTCAGACGGTTTGCGGTTTTGCAGACCGTCTGAAAAATCGACTGCAAACGAGCATAACGGGCTTCTATGGAAAACCCGTGCAGCAGTCCCCACGGCATGCACATTCTTCCGCCCGGTTTTCGGACGGAATATGTGCATGTGAATGTGAAGGGAGAGGGCTTTTCTCCGCTCATCGCAGAGAACCCCCCCCCCCCCCCCCGCGCGCGGCCGTGTGCCCGTCACACAAATCGGACAAATACCATTTGTCCATTGCCGTGTAAAAGGGCCCTAAGGAGTTTTACTATTGGTGCATATGACCATAATAAAAATGAGTTTTTCTCTTTAGCCACCCTTCGTTAGCCAAAACCGGTGGGTACTGCTGAGGAGGACTAGGCATGACCATATATTTTTTAGTTGCCACTTAATTTGAATGAGCACCATGTAACACCACATTTCTCCTGCAGTGGCCCTTGCAACCACCAGCTTCCCTTTGCCATAATAGCTGATTCCTCATAGCTATCTTTATCAACATGGCTGCATTGGGAGAGTCCTAGATATTTTTGGCCCTTGCTTTCTGCAGCAGTTGGATTTTTGCTCAGCTGGGAAATCAGTCAGTCCCAGTTGGATGTTAGAGGCTTCTGATAGCAGGGATCAATGTTGCTGCTGTTTTTGTGTAGTTTCTTGATTTAATCGCTTTTCCTGCATCTTGAATTCATTTGAGTAGTGTTCTCTGTTGTAACTAATTAAGTGTAATTTCACACATAGTGTTCTGTAATTAGTGTGACTCATACTTGGTAATAACCCCTCAATGGTTTTCAAACTAAAGGCATAGAAACGCACAAATAAGCCAATCCTGCGAGCATGCTTCATTAACACCGTGGGGTCCGCGCATCGACACGCTGCTCCGTACTTTGCTGTGTAAACCCGTGTTTGTTCACGTCATTTGCATCCAGATTAAACTTGTTAAGAAAGCGTTATGTATTTGCCTAATATTTTATCAAAGGTTTTAACACTGTTCAAGTGTGGTGGAAATTTTTACACATGTTCTGCTCAAGAGGTCACTCACAACAACGGTTCTGAGTTTGTTACAATGTATTTATTGTGAGTCATAAAACATATTTCACACTTCAGTCTTAATTATAATAATTTTTTTTTTTTTTTAGAAACCAAGATGTGGGAAAAATAAAATATGTGTCTTTAACAAAAGATTGTGTACTACTATGACTCAGTGAGTAATCAGAGGTTAGGGAGGCAACTTCTTGGTAGGTTGGCCCAATGATCTCAATAGTCTTCGTGTCCCATTTCCTAATTAGTACCATGAAGTTCAATGGCGTAGTTTTGGGGGTCATAGCGGTTACATTTGCACCAGCTGTGTTCATGTCACAGACAAGTGGTGTCCTTAAAGAGAACCTGTCAAATAGGTTATGCCCCCCTTGCTGAGGACAGCACAAGCCAGTGTCAGACCTGCTGTTTCCAGCGCTGTGTCCCTTATTCTGTAAGATGCTGGAGTTTGAGTGTATTTAATGCTCAAATCTTATTCATGAGCAGGTGTAAGATTTGAGATTTGAGCATTACATTCTCTAAAACTACAGCATCTTATAGAATAAGGGACACAGCGCTGGGAACAGCAGGTCTGTCACTGGCTTGTGCTGTCCTCAGCAAGGGGGGCATAACCTATGTGATAGGTTCCCTTTAACACTGGTCATCTGGAGCCAGTCTTAATGCTCTGAATGGGCACCTCTTTAAACTTACCATGTAAAAATACATCATTGTTTGAGCATAGGTGCCACTCTGTTGTCAATGCATTATGCCACTTGTGCAGTGCTACTGTCTTTACATACTAAAAGTGGCCTTAGCCACTACTCTAGTTATGGGAATGGGATTAGGCAAGTGTAAATTTCATTGTTTTCTGGGGACACTGTTAGGAGTCACAGAGGTGGGCATATTTATTTTATGGGAACACAAAGGGTCATTATTACTATGTAGGGGCACAAAGGGAATTATTATAATTCTGGGAGGCACAGAGGAGGCATTATAAGTGCCTGGAAGTAATAGTGATCACTATTACTATGCTAGGTTACAACTAGGGCTTGATTACTGAGTGGGAAGAGAGAGGGCCCGGACCTCTAACCCCTGATGAAGCCAGTTTAGCTGATGAAACATGTTGGGGAGGTCAGGCATGGCATTTTAAATTGTGATTTCTCACCTCTGTCTACAAGTGTCACCTGCTGAAGAGGGTATCACAAGGAAACTTTATATATTTTATGTCCATTAGATTAGGGATGACTGCCCAAGTAGGAAGCTTGGGATCCCTTACTGGAGTTAGTAAATTACTGTACATAAAAGGTTTTCCTGTTAATAGGTCGTGTTCAACCAGACTTAATAATAGAAAAGGAGTTATTCCTTCAGAAGTAGAAAGGGAAAAATTGAGAGGTTAGAAATCAGGTTTTTAAATAGTGTGTATAGAGGTTAAGTGTTATACATAATAAAAGTTAAGTTTTAGTGTTTTATAGATAGAGAACTGATAGAGTTTAAGTTTGCCTATGGAAAAATAGTAAATATAATGGAGAGAGGGGACACTATTACTTTGTGGAACACTAAGGATTACCACTGTTAATGTCTGAAGCCTAAATGGGATACAGTTGCCATTTTGGGTCACTGAGAAGATCATTGTGCCTCTGTGGAGCACTGTTTTTGTAAGGGGTATAAAAAGGTAGCACTATTACTTTGTGGTTCACTATTATTGGGGCACAATATGGGACTTATTAGGCAACAATATTTTTAGGGCACTATCTATCTGGCAGAACAGTGGTCTCTCAACATACAATAATTAGTTCTGGAACAATCCTGGTATGTTAAAACAATAACACCGTAGAAGACTGGCAATTGTTTGGCTCATGTGCGTTATATACAATATGCCAGAAAAAAAGACAATGGGGCCACTCTCACCTGGTGCCCAAAGGAACTACTCATCCTGACACATGAAAGATTAGTGCAGAACATGTGGTACGGCACTGTACTGAAGAGACATGCTACTATCCCGCCCATCACTGCATCCACTTCATTAATACAGGATTTTACAAGTATATTGTTCATGTTATTCGGTTGGATCTCCCAGTCAGTCACATAAGCCACAGATCGGCAGTGTTTCTGACATTGTATGGCAAGTGTTGTTTTAGGATACAATGTCACAGGAAGGACCATTGTATGCTGAAACATTGTATCCTGAGGCCATTGTAACTTGAGGTACCACTGTATTGTTTTCGGCAGGTCCTTCTGTATGGCATTATTTTATGTAGTTAACTGAATTTATTATATCAATTATTTCTGATGTTAAGTAAATGGGGAAAATAGGTAGCAATAGGCATAGAATTGGGAGTACTAGTATTGAATAGTAGGTTAGATTCAATTACAGCATAATAGCATTTTTAAGTCACTATATAGTGACAATATGTGCTAATGGTGTTGAGATATTATTTAGCCCTTGTTTAATTATATTATTGAGTTTTTTATATTATAGAACTGTTTTAATAAACAGTATGGAGGTACTCTCTACTGAATACAGTAGTATAATGTGATAACTGTATATTTGTGTGTGTAGCTGTCATGGGGGCTGGCACGGGTGCCGTTGCACCCGGCGACCCCCCCCCCTGCCCGCAGGGGGACCGCGCGGCTCCGCAGCTTACTCCGCAACCATTCCCCCTGGCGACCCCAGTCCGGTGCCGACCAACTACCCGTCCACGCTCTGTTGTGACAGCACTTCTCCTGCCTGACCCGGCCGCTACGGCCGTACCCCTCCCTAGGGCGCGTGCGTGCGACGGCTTGGGTCCGTATTTAATGGGCCATAACCGGTAATTTGTCAGATTGCCGGCTGCTGGTCAAGTTTAAGTAATAGCGCCCCCAGCACTCACTGCCAGTTTGTTGTGTCGTAGCCTAGTTCTGAGTGTTGGAATCTTGTCTGATTACCGTGTATCCTGTCTGTTCCCGCTACGTTCCTGACCTAGTCTGTTTACCGCCTGCCCTGACCATCTTCCCGTCCTCTGACCACGAACCTTCTGCGTCTGCCCTGACCTCCTGCCTGTCACCGACTACGCCTCTGGATTACGTCTGTGTACGTACGCAGTACCCCGGCCGCCACCGCAAATCAAGTCACGTCAGTGTAAACGACCAGGTAGGTCCTCATCGCCGCAGCAAGTCCATCCCGCTTTTGCGGCGGTCTCTGTTTAATACAGGTTGGCTATCTTAGACACCGCTCCCTGGTGTGGCTTAGCTATCATCGCTTGTGGTGGTCCAGCGAGTTCACCGAACCCTTACAGTAGCACATAAAGCAGCTATTTATCTACATTGCATACGGATGTAGCAAAGCTCTTTTGACAGTGATATCTTGCCATCTTACTGTATCATGCTATATGACATTAGATCATAACAAAAGCCTTTGAGAAAAAATTTAGATAACTTTCTGTGCCACAATATCGGCTTGTTCCCATGGCTGTCAATGCGGGTGCTTACCTCTTCAGCAGCTGACTCATTCCTCCTTGGCTTTTGTATAGACCATATGTGCTGGTCCTCTTGAATTAATGGGTCAGTGTGTGTAAGCTTTGTGCTCCCATGCCTATCACAGGTTTTACAGGTGGCTACCTGAAGAAACACCACCTCCATTTGGACGCCTGATCTTTGATACTTATTCCTGGCATTGCTGAGATATTTCACATGTATTGATTCCCAATTTAGACTTCGGCTTGTTTCCTGAAATTGCTGCCCTGACTTTTGGATTTCTTTAACTACCAAAAAATTCACCTTCAGATTGCTTTAAGTTAGTTACTAGGGCCCATTAGCCTTCAGTTGTGCCTCTGAATAAATCCAAGAAAACTGCCATCTTCTTTAACCCCTTAAGGAACACCTGTTTTTGACCTTACCAGACACAGCCCTATTTTTGAAATCTAGACATTATGTCACTTATGTTAGAATAACATTTTTACACTTCACCTATCCATGTGATTTAGAGACTGTTTTCTCGTGACACATTGTGGCTTTAAGTTGAGTAAGAAATTTTTATCCATACAATCCTTGTTTGTTATGTGAAAAATAACAAAAGTTCATGAAATTTGAAAAATTAGCCGATTTGAAAGTTGCAAAATTTTCTGCGTGCAAACAGCTAAATAATCACCACAAAATAGTTTTATAACTAGCAACTACCATATGACCACTAAAAGGTTGGCATCATTTTTTAAATTGTCTTTTTTTTTTTACGACATTTATAGGGCGTTTGAAATTTTAAGTATAATTTCTCACATTTTCAAGAAAATTTGTCATATACATTTATTATGGGACCACTCCAGTTCTGACGTGGCTTTGAAGGGCCTTCCATGTTTAAAGATAGCCCCCATAATGTGATGCCATATGAGAAACTATACCCCTTAACTTATTTACAAGCACTATTTAGTAAGTTGATAACCCTTCAGAATTTCACGAGAAATTAAAGGCAAATTGGAAGGTGAAATTTCCCATAAATTCACTTTGTTTTGCAGGATTTTCAATATTTATCCATTATTCACTGGAATACGTAAAAGTGACTAGGTAAATCAACATAATATGCATTTCCCCCATTCTGCTTTTTAGAGTGAATATCCCAATGTGGGCCCTATTGCATTATTTGTGCCTCACCATAAAGCCCAGAATAGGATAACACCACTATACCACAGGGGTCCTCATTTTCAATACATTTTATTTAGGCGGCCATTTCAGGTTTGGGTACACCCTAAGGTGCTAAAACTTAATAAACAACCCCTTAATTGACCCCGCCCATATTGGAAACTACACCCCTTAATGAATATATCCAGGGGTGGAATTGAGTAGATAGACCCGCACATGATATTCACAAAAAATTTTTAAGCATAAGGCTGTGGAAAATTCCCAAAAATGATTTTTTTATCGAATAATCTGAAAATTTAGCAAAAATGTTTCATATATACAATGAATCCTGGAAAAAAAGAACCCAAAAACTTAGTGGTAAGCAATTTCATCCAAGTTCGCAATACCCAACATGTGTGTGTTAAACTGCTGTTTGGGCGCATTGGCAGGCGTTATAAGGAGGGAGAGCTATTTGCTTTTGGAACGCAAGATTATGTTGGGGCATGTCCGCATTTCGCAAAGCCTCCAAAGTACAGAACAGGCGAGAACCTTCCAGAAGGTCGCCCCATTTTGGATTCAACACCCATCAGGGATCTCATCTTAGGGGTGTTCTTGCATTTTGGGATGCACAGGTGTACCATATATTTTTTTTAGCATTGGGCAATGAAAATTTTTTTATTGGGGGGAAAAACGCAGTTCGGTCATTGTTTTTTGCTTTCAATTTTACAGCATTCGCCAGCTTTGTAAAAGATGTTATAACTTTACTATGGGGGTCGGTACAATTACAATGAAATTCTAGATATTATATAGTTTTTTTCTTGTTTTATTTACTTATACACAGTAGAAATAAGTCTATAAAAAATTGCGTTTTTTATGTTGTACCTAACCTACAGCCAAAACTTTTTTAATTTGTAGAGTGCAGAGCTGTGAAAGTGGCTTTGGTTAATTTTGTGCGGGATTAGTTGAAGTTTTTATTGGTACCATATGGGTGCATAAGATGCTAGGTTGTATTCCTTGAGATTTTTTTAAACTAAAATACAACAATCTGGTAGATATTTTATTTTGATTTTTGATAGAGGTCACGTGTACTCGGTTATATATTACAAAGTGTAGGGCTTTACGCATGCAGTCAACACGATTACACGCGAGGACCTCAATTTAGTTAATAATTTTTTTATGTTTACTGTTTAATAGAGCAGTAAAAACACTTTTATTCATACCAGGACAATACGTTTATGCATCTGCCATAGTCTGGAGAGCTCTTTGATAACAATTTAATTTTACTTGTGCTTGTAAGCTGAGGGGGGGGGGGGGGGAATGGGGGGGGGGGGGGGGTAGGGACTGTGTTTTTGCGAGATGAGTTGAACTTTTATATATATATCATATATTTGATGGGGGAGCAAGGCTTTTGATGCGCTTTTAAATCCATTTTTTGGAGGCCAGGGTTGAAGAAAATACTGCAATCCGAAGTAGTGTTTTATTTTATATTTTAACAGGGCCACTGTGTCATTATCCGTGATAAGTTTAGCTTTACTCTTTCGGGTCTTTTTGTTACAATCTATGGCGATACCTATATTTATATCGGTTTTATTTATGTTTGAATGCTGACTTGTTTAAAAAAAAAAGAAAAGGTTGGTTTTTAGTGTGTAAAACAATATTTATGGCATCGTTATCTTCTGATGGAGCTATACATTTATTTATTTTTCCGTATACAGACTTTTTAAGGGACTATTTTTTGCGGATGATACTGGACGTTTTAATTGTACATACGTTGGTCGTGTTCTAGGAGTTTTTGATTCGGCTATTTATTCGCATTTTATGTGGCTGGGGCGGAGATGAAACAATAATCTTAATTCTGTGATTGTTTTATATTTTTTACGGCGTTCACCGTAGCGAGGTAAATTACGTAATGACATATTTAGATAGGTGGCTAGTTCGTTAGCGCTACTTCGGGCCTACCATAATATAGGTAGTCTTTATTTATATTTGTGATCTTTTTTTGGGCGATTGCTTTGGTAAAGGGAAGAAGGGCGGTGTACTATTTTTATTTTATTTTTGTGTTGTGTTTTACTTGTTTTCACTTTGTTTTTTACTTTTTATCATTTTTCACATTTTTATTTTACGTTTTCGGCATAGGGGATTTGAATGAAGATCTTTAGATCTCTCATTCAAAGGAATCAGTGCAATAAGCTTGTGCTATGACTGTTCCTATGACAACTGTCAGTCACGATGCCGGGACATGCCCACAGGCACGGCCGGGCGTCGTGACGTGCATAGACAAGCCCGGGAAGTGCATTCTCTGTCTCCTTCGTGGTGTCTGTAGGGAGGCAGGAGCTGGGGCATCTGATCGTCCCTATCCAGTGTCGCTGTCTGCCTCCAAACACCACCCAGGTAGGACTGCTAGGATGGTACGATCTACCTCCTAGCGTGCTGCTCTTAATGTGATTGCGACCGCGATCGTCGCGATATTCAAATTGGGTGTCAACCGGCCCCCCCTCCCCCCCCGGAACGATCCAGGGGTATCGGGGGGACCAATGACGCTGCGGGATGTCAGCTTGTAGTATTTGTTTTATTTGGTTTTGTTTATATATACAATCTGATCGACCCCGCGCGTCGATACGCTAGAGCGAACTCTGCTTTAGAGTTCGCAGGCGATCGCTCAGGACGAATCCAACAAGTCGGGCAACGTGCGTGAACCCCCAAGACAGCACCAGATGATATGGATACTGTCTAAGGTCAGTATAAGTGGGTTTTAAAAAGGAAGTGTGTCATCAAAAAAAGATCATTGTTTATAGTCCGGTTTTTATGTTAAACACATTTTTATGGAATTTCATGTGTTTTTTTTTAAATTTTCGCATATCACTTTCAAATAATTTTTTAATAATTCTGTAAGAGTTGCAATTCAGTTTTCATCTTTGTCCACTTGGGGGGCCTAGTTGCACTCTTGTAACAACAGTCAGAGAGATGGTCTTTACAGTAGCTGTCTATGCATAGGGGGGGGGGGGGGGGGGGGCATAAAGAGACTTAAGACGGTGGGGTGTTTGTTAACTGTACTCATCTCATCTGACTTCTGGCAGGATATGATGATCTAGTCTATTACGCTCGTTGAGTGACGCTTGAGGGAAGAAATGCAGTGTGGCAGTGGAAGGTGAAAAGGTAATCTGTGACGCGATCTTCTCTGTTACCGGTGGAATCCTGAGTAAATCTTTCACTGTCTGGTGTCTCCCCTTTCCAGTTTGACGCCATGGGGGGGGGGGGGGGGGGGCCCACCCCCTTCTTTTGTTGCTGATAATCAGCAGACGAACTGAGAATCTAGTCTGTACGCAGAACAGGAATGTCAGACTATTATTAGGCTTAGATGGCAAAGGTGAAACTGGCAGGACTTAAGAAATTATTAAAAATATTGAAAGGTGATATGGAGAGAATTGAAAAAAGGAAAAAAATTTAATATAACCAAAAACGTCATCACTGGTTATTCCTGGAAGCCATGAAATTTGGTTGCGTCCTGTTTTGGATGCTGGTGGAAGCCCTGAGAAATACATATCTAAGATATGGGGACCATTCTAATTTACCAATAATTTTTTAGCAGCTATAATATACTACAGCCACAATACATGGAGCTCGAAGCCTACTCAGTAAGGGTCAGGTATTGCAGTAATAATATAGAGCATTAAATGTGCCTGTATAACTTGTCACTATGCGCTCTCCCCACGGCAAGGTTTTCATCGATTTGCATATTATTTTTTAGAGTATAAAATTTTGGTAAACTTATTATTATGTTGTGTTATGGTTTTATGTAGGGAGGAAATTTTTTTTTTATTTAAATTGTGATGGTAATAGAATGGTTTTCGGATTTGTAAACCGACTTTCAACCTTTTACAAAGAATTAAATAGAAAATGCCTACAGTAGTTCACCCTGCACTGATTTTCTGCCAGACGGTTTTTTACAACGCCGGCATAAGGAAAAACTTAGATCATGAACATGAACAGTTCGATGTGAAAGGAGTTACGGGCTCTCTGGGGGGGGGGGGCTTGGGGGGGGGTGGGGCTATCAGTTCCACTTACAAACCCACCCGCTTTTGACAAATTTTCCGGTGCATAAAAAACGATCAAAATAGCCGGTCGTGAGCATTAGTTTTGTCATTGTTCAATATGTTAACGCATCCTAATATCAGCCTTAAAAATCAACTGTATCGGGTGAAACTGGATTTGAGATTGAATTGATGCATGGTGGTACTATAGTGGCTAAGGGTAAGGTGGGGGGGGGTTGGGTTTTTACACGGGATAAATTGGGTGCGATTTCGCCGCGTATTTTCACGGTGTCTGGGGCTCAAAATACGAGGCTAAATGCGTCACTCAGTCAATTACGGTAATCCACAGTTCTCAATAGAGAAACTATGGATTACGGCCTCCCATCCACTGACATATCAATACACGTGGCGCGGAGGAGTTAAGTGACAATGTCATTTACTAAAGGCCGAATACGCGGCAGCAGTAGTTAATGAATGTCTAGGGGCCTGGCGGATCTATCGCCGGCCTCCAACGCCCCGTGGTGGTACGTGCTGATCCCGAGCTCCCGAAGTCCCGGTGTAATTGCCCCGCAATTATGCCGTGTGAACTTAGCCTAAAAGTGATAGGGATTGGCTTGCTACAACTAGTTATATAAATAAAATCAATGGATATTTATAACTTTGAAATTTTGATTGAGAACATTCAGTTGTTAGTTTTATGGTGAAGACCCCCTCGGGCCATTTATCCTCTTCTAAACCAGCCGTGGTGTTTCATCCATTAGCTTTATTCTTTCAGCAAGAGCACAACTGTTTTTGTCTGTAAGTTAGCATTTACTCTATCCTAGTGTTATCATAAACAGGCTTGCGTTTTTCCCTAAGAAGGGTTGCTCCCTTTTTAAAATTTTTTACCAATAGCAGATAGTAAAAAAGAGACAACTGAGGTGATACTGAGAAGCTTTGGGGGATCCCCTCTTTTAGTGGACCAGAGATTCTTATGCAAAGTCGCTATTTTTTGTTTTCATGTCGAGTTCTGCTTTTTATCACTGATTATTGAAATGAAACCTATCTGAAACTCACAAATATTGAAAATACAAACAGAACCTTGAGTTACTAATGTTTTAAAACTAATATTACTATTTGCCTGAAAGGAAAGATTTTAAAAAGAAAACAAAAAATGGCTGTCCGTGTCATATTTTTACTGAATTTTTGCATAGTGGTCTCTGATTTACTCTGAGAATTCCCCCCTATTAAATTTTGGGCTGGAATTACTCAGGTGGTTCCTGAGAAAATTACAGTTTTGTGCAAAACTTTTTGTAATCATCTCCTCTCTTAAAGGGTTTTTCTCACCAGAGGCTTTCGCAAGGCATTCTGAGCTTTCTGTCTCTCTTACAGCTTCAAATCCAGGGGTGTGTCTCTCCTCCCAGTAGGCATGTCTCTCCTCCCAGTAAGCATGTCTCTCCTCCCAGTAGGCATGTCTTCCCTCACTGAGGAGTGGTGACATCATCATTCTGTGTGAGCAGTGGAAGGAAGAGGATGTTACAGCTCTGCAGACTTCCTGCAATGGTCAGTGCTCATGTCTGGAGAGCTGTCACCTCCCTTCACAAGCTCCTTGTAACAAGAACACCTGCATTGGTGTAAACCTTTATACATACAGCCCGAACTGATGAAACAAATGTGAAGAATGCACTCTGCTCCCCCCTATGTTATCAGGCAGGTGGTAGAGGGGGAGCAGTGTATAAGGCTGTGTTATATCAGTGTGTTATATCTGGCAGCTAAAGACTAATTTCCTAGATCCTTCACATAAAGCTGTCACTGACAGAGGAGCTCAGGCAGCCTTTATTACACAATACAAAGAGTGTGAAAGACCATAAGAACATAACACAGCAGCCAGCACAGAAAATCACGTTTTCACACAGCTCAGAGGGGAGTGCTGGACAGCCAATCACAGTAGAGGGGGCATGTCCCTTCCAGGGATTGAACTAAATATCAGACAGCTAATCACAGCAAAGGGGCGTGGTCTGTACCCCAGGATTCAGATTTAGCTATAGACACTCACAGATTAGCTCATAGCTACTATACTAAATGATTTAGGTAACACAAATCAATTGCTAAAGTGCTTATTTTTACTGTCCCCATTATTACAGATATCTTTGTAGCGAGAAAACCCCTTTAATAAAGTAAGAAACCTAGAAACCTATAGTGGTTTTTGCTCATTTTTAAATGTTACAGCCACAAATTTAAATGTATTTTATTGATATTTTATGTGATCGAGAAACACAAAGTAGCAATTATTTGTGAAGTATAAAGAAAATGTTACGTGCTTTTTCAAATTTTTGCAAATTAATATATTTAAAAGTGTGGTGTGCATATGTATTCAGCCCTCTTTAATCTGATACCTCTAAACAAAAGCCAATGTGACTAATTGCCTTTAGAAGTCACCTAATCCATAAACAGAGTATATTTTATGTTATTTATTCTCAGTATTACTGCATCTGTTTTGTGAAGGCCTCAGAGTTTTGTTAGAGAACATTAGTGAACAAACAGCATCATGAAAACCAAGGAACACACCAGACAGGTCAGAGATAAAGTTTTGGCAAAATGTATGGGAGGGTTAGGTTTTAAAAGAATAGCCCAAACTCTGAAGATCTAATGGAGCACTGTTAAGTCCATCATCCATAACTGGAAAGAGTATGGCATAACTACTAACCTACCAAGACAAGGCTGTTCACCTAAACTGACAGCTCAGACAAGAAGACCACTAATTAGAGAAGCAGCCAAGAGGCCCATGGTCACTCTGGAAGAACTGCAGAGATCCACAGCTCAGATGGAAGTATCTGTCTACAAGACAACTATTAGTTAAGTACTACATAAATCTGGCCTTTATGGAAGAGTGGCAAGAGAAAGCCCTTTTTGAAAGCAATCCATAAAAAGTCCCATTTTCACTTTGCAAAAAGTTATGTAGGGAACACAGCAAGCATGTGGAAGAAGGTGCTCTGGTTAGATGAGACCCAAATTTAACCTTTGGCTTAAATGCCAAATGCTCTGTGCGGAGGAAAGTCAACACTACGCATCACTCTGAACATACCATCCCCAACATGAAGAATGGTGGCAGCAGCAGCATCCTGTGGGGTTGCTTTTCCTAGTCCCTGCTGAAGCAGAGTTGATAGGAAGATGGATGGAGCCAAATACAGGGCAATCCTGTCGGAGGCTGCAAGAGACTGGGATGTAGGTTCACCTTTCAGCAGGACAGAAACCATTAATACACAGCCAAAGCTACAATGGAATGGTTTACATCAAAGCATATTCATGTGTTAAAATGGTCTAGTCAATGTCGAGACCTAAATCCCATCATAAATAGGGAAAAGTAGAGAACCACCATTGATTTCTCTTTTATGAAAGTATAACTCCAAATCGTTTGGTTTCTTTTGTAGCTTTCATAAATATTTTGACTTTCGATAACAGATAGGAAATGTCCACACTATAAGGTTTTTTCTACACAGCACAAGTTTTTACTTGGATTTACGGTGGATTCAGTATTTAGAATACGCCCGAAAATCCAACTGTACCCAGTGCTATGTAGAGCGCAATGTAGAGCTGTGTAGTCTACAGAGCATGGATATATTCCGGTTGGTTTAAAAATCCGCCAGATTCTGGCGGATTTTCAAACCTGCTGCATCTTCCCCAAGATTGCCGTCGGATTCCCATACATTCAAAAACTGCAGTCCAGCAAAGTTAAAATGCCGTCAGATTTTAGACGCAATTTTGACATTGCTGTGTAGACATAGCTTTGGCGATCGGATTTCAAATCCGAAAACCTTCAAAGAGCTTGGAACATGCACATTGTTCTACCCGAGTTTAGGGTGGAACATGTACTGTTTAATATTTATGGGGGGATGGCCGAATCTGCAAACTCCGGACAGAACCGTCCTCTAAAACCATTCAAAAAAAGATAAAATACCAGTCGGATTCCTAATCGGCATCCGACTGGCATTTTATGACTGCCATGTGGCCGTACCTGAAGGATTCCTTCTCTAAAACAAGCAGCTTATATCTATGATTTCCACAAATGTTATTGTATCTATGACTATAGCAGTGGATGGCGAAATGTGTTGAGTAGCATTTTTGTCTACTTTTTGCACAGTAAAAAACACACTTGGCGCCTTCTGTGACTTGCAGAATTGTTTTGTGCTCCAAGAGTTGTTACGTTGTCTGTAGCTATTGTCTGGGAAGCAATCATCAGTCAGCTGACATAGTGGGAAACTCACAATCAAACATGATTATGTTCGGTGGCCCACATGAATTTGACAGTGTTACACAAATTAGTCAAATGGCACTTTTTCTGGCTGTTATAGAGTGATGGGATCCTTCCTGTCACATCACTTCCCATCTTAGATAGAGCACAAAGCTGCTGGAGAGATTACCTTAGCAGGAAAATTTTGTGCTACTCCAGTTCCCCTTTTCCCTCTTTTTTACTGTCTGAACTTGCCAAATACTTGAGGGCAAAATAGTATGTACCATTCAAGCTGTCTATGTTGCAGCTTTGGGGCCTTAAATTACATTTTGCCAATTTAGTGATAATAGAAAATAGAACAGGACTGTCCAGCTTTACAGTTTCTGCAACACTTGCAAACATAGGAGGAGAAACCAGACTTAAAGCGATACTACCATCAATTAAATAATATAATGAATAAATATATATATATATATATATATATATATATATATATATATACACATTTTGACAAGTAATACTACTAGTATGTGACCACTATTTGTGAGGTAGTTGGTATTATACTTTTTTTCAAAAAGTTCCTGTTATAGGAAAGTGTATTCTAGTGTCTACAGTTTGTTCATGTATACCACCCCCCTGTGTGACCAGTCAATTATGTGTATTCCAATGTCTAGAAGTTGGCTTATTCAATCATCATTACTTCTGGTCATATCTTTTATTAGAGACTGAAGTAACAGGTCATCCCCAAACTGCTACTTTTGACCTGGAGCCTGGAGTTTTTGTACTCTTTTGACCTCATCTGTCCCTCCAACCTTGACACCACCCAACACAAGTTAAAATGGGTCAATCAAGGGAGACATAGAAATAGATATTCTTTGTCTGTTGCCTTTATTACCTAATAAGCCAGTCAGGGACAAGAGACAAAAATGACCCTGGTGAACTGATGGGCAGCTCTGAAAATTGAACTGAATTTTGATAGTATAAATATATGACCAAAACAGAAGACTGGGTTGATAGCGTGAGGTTCAGTCATCAGCTGAGCTGCGTTTCAATTTCATCCTTGCCCCAGGAACATAGAAGATAATTATACTGTATTTGGTATTTTCTGAGATTTCTCCTTTTTATTTTATACTTGTTAATGCCTTTATTTTTGTATTCTGTAATCATTGCACCTTTTTTCTATTAAAGCTTAAAACTTTAATAAGTTTGGTCTGTGACTACTGGAGAGCAGTGTTTAGAGTATTTTAATCCTGCAAGTGTCAGTAAGCAGCGATTGGGGGTGAGGGAGTCCTTTCCTCCAATGTTATATTTAGGAAGGTATTAGCAGCGTATATATTTTGGGGTGCCTGGACTGTATTGGGGTGTGATGTGATTTGTGCTCAATAAAATAAGATTGACTGTAAATAAATTAACCCCTTTATAGTGGTCCCCACGTCACATACTAGTAAGTGTGTACTTGACAGTACCCCTTTATACATTACTTACTGGTTTGTCTCTGACTTTTTCTCTGTGAGTTCTGATATAACGACAGTGAGGATTGCTTGTTGGTTCGTTTTCAGGCCCACTAAGGAAGAGAGGTGTAAGTGTTATCAGCAGGATCTAAAAAGTGTGAAGCAAGCTGTTAATCCACTAGTGCAGAAAAAAATTAACCCATTACACTTTAATGTACTGCTCTTATCATTGCTTTGTTAGTCTAGTCTATTCTTTATTTAGGCCTGTCCAGGGAACAATAGAGGGTTCATTATGGCATTACCTACTATCCATAATGAGACCACATGTTGCGCCAACTGCAGTAAACTGAGATTTGTCTGCCCTGCAATTCCGGAATTTGATTTCTTATCACATTCAGAGAAGGACAAGATTGTATGTGTGTAATTTTTAATTGCATAGGCCTACTAAAATAAGATAAATAAAAAGAAAAATTCCAAAAATATGTAGTTTTCCAGATGTAGTTATTTTAATATAAATATCCTTTCTGATGGAAGTGTCCCTATTAGAAGCCTTCCAGCAAGCCTCTATCCTAAAAACGTTAAGTAGTCAGATGAGAACGAAAGCATCGCCTCCCCCTCCCCTCAACCCTCCCCAAATGAAGAGAATGTTATTGTGTAAACTAACATATGGATGGTTTTCAATTCTAAATTTTAGGAAATGGTCACTTCTATACCGCCTAAATCATGATACCTTATTTTGTAACCATGAATTCAGGATAACTTTTATAAAAAAAAAAAAAATCTACCCAAAATGCTCGATAAAAGTTCTTATACTATATTCTAGGCTTTAAAACACACTCTAACTAATGTTCTGAGTAGAAATTCTTAAAATATAATCGGTCTCCTGAATCTGTTGTGTGATCATCACTTCAATAACAAAGCATAAATCTAGACTTAACACTTTTTTCAGCAGGACTGTGTGGAAGTTGGGGAGACAATGTTTATTTTGGAGGGCTAATTGATGGTGGGAAAAAAGAAACAAAAATGTTGCTGGTTCTTGTACCTGTTTTTATGACTCACATTTCCATGAAGATGTCTTTATTATTGTATATTCAGTCTTTTATTTGAGCTTCTTGATAAATGCAGAGGCCTCCTGAAATCATATGTAAGCAAGATAACTCATGTTATAAATCAATGGATATGTGATTGGTAAAGCAGTGCATTCATACATTCATTCATTCATTCAAGGAGTTTTCTTGTTTAGAAAAACCCATCATCAAACAAGCCTTTAGGGAATTCTAAGTAGAGGGGTCCTATTTTAGGATACTCACCAATTAAATGGAGCAAAAAATCTGTTACAAAGAGTGTCCTTCCCTCTGGAGGACCTGATATGTCTATGCAAAACATGGACGTGGATTTCAATGAAAACTGTTTAATACTTCATTTTTACTGCACTATTGCTAGAGGGTAACTGAATACTTGCTGCCAGGTTCTTCTACAGATAACAGCAGTTCCCAGAAAAGGAGTTCCCTGTAATCAGTCTAAATTCCAGATTAACCTAGCTGTATGTTTTTGGTGTGTTGGGAAACTAAAGTACCTGGAGGAAACCCACATAAGCATGGGGAGAACATACAAACTGCCAATGTAATTTTTGGGATTTGAACCCAGGAAAGCAAGGCAACGGTGCTAACCACTGAACCACCATGCTGCCCACTCCATACACGTGTATCCTAAGCCAAATCTGCTTGTTTCCAGTGGGGAATAAGTTGTCGCCATTGTAAGGGATCAGCTCAAAGGAAGGTTGACAAAAGCCAAGACCTTGGTATCTGTTTAAAGTCTTGACATTTATTTTTTAGCCATCCACAAACAGAGAACAAAACATGGGGCTTAACTTCAGCCAAAAGGAAACAAAACAGTTTTACACAGTCGGTGTTAGACACTTAGGTTATGTTCACACGACTTATTTTGACGCTGTTTTCAGAGCGTTTCCGCTTCCGAAACGGCATAAAAAAAGCCTCCAAAACACCCTCAGATCATTTTTATTGATTTCTATGTAAAACCGCGTTGCAGTTCACGCACGTAAGGATTTTGCGCGTGCTTTAGGTGCTTCTTTGGATGTTGTTTTGGGCACTGAAAAAGAAGCGTCATGTCAATTCTTGAATCAGTGGAAAGCTTCAAAACCTCGGCGCGTTTTTCAGCGCTTTTTCTGCCCGTGCTATCAACTTATTAATATGGATGTAAACAAACAGTATTGAAAACCACACCCAAAACCTTGTCCAAAAATGCATAAAAATGCACCAAGAAACGCATCTAAAACCTCTTCTGAAGAAGCATATTTCAGGCGAGGTTTTGATGCTGTTTTGGCCGCTGAAAAATCAGCATCCAAACAGCGTCCATGTGAACATACCCTTTTGTCCAAAAAAAGTTTCCTGGGTTCTTCCCCCATCAGGAACAGGAAATGTAGACAACTTTTAGGACCTTTGCAGCAGCAGCTATCTTTTCCTCTTGCCACAGACAAACACTCTTTGGACTGGAAACCACCCCCACCCCCCCCAACTCACCTGACTCTCCTGATTTACATAGGCCACCCAGAGCCTGTCCTGGACCTGCAGATGTGGGATCAATCATCCCACCCACTCTTTGGCTGCTCCTGTGAAAACTTGACCCGGACTAGTTGCATTGCAAGCATACTAAAAATACAAACATGTATCAGTGGCCTATCGCCGCTGAAATCAGCAAAAACTGGTTTTCACTTCACCAAAGCCAGGGTCCTTGGTGACCCGTATCTCCCGTCCACCACAGTTTCCTGTGGCTTCTTACACCATGTATAATTTTACATACGGTTTAAAATTATTCTGTATTCTTTTCTAATAACATTGTACACCTATGTATGTGAGTGTAGTTTGTGTATTGTTACATTTGCTTCTTTCTCATGTGAGTCATAGGATGTGGCTAGCTACCTTTTGCAATATCTTCAAGGGAACGTTTAATAAAACAAATATTAGTTTGATTAGCCATGCATCAAGTCCTCTGAATGTCCATGATTTACTTTGTGCTGTAGAAAACCTTCCTGCAGTCAAATCCCCTTCCCCCCATGTCAGATATAATAAAGCATGCTTGACCGCTGTTGCAAAGAGTAGACATCCGTTCAGTCTTGTGCACTCTGCATATAAACATGTTGTGGAGAACAAGCATGTGAAATCACACCTGTTTCTCTTTGGTCTTTGCACTCTGGGACTGTATAAATAAAGTTTATTACAGGGGCAATGTGTTACAGGTTCACACTTTAAGACATATATACAGTATCTCACATTTTTGTAAAGATTGTATTATATCTGTTCATGGGACAACACTGAAGATATGATAGTTTGATACAATGTAGAGTAGTCAGTGTTGAGCTTATATAACAGTGTAAATTTGGTGTGTCCTCGAAATAACTCAACACACAGCCATCAATGTCTAAACCGCTGGCACCAAAAGTGAGTACACAAGTGAAAATGGGCAAAGTGTGCCCTCTGTGCCATTTTTCCTGCATGGTGTCACGTGACTTGTTAGTGTTACAAGGTCTCAGGTATGAATGGGGAGCAGGTGTGTTAAATCTGGTGTTATCACTCTCATACTCTAAATTCAACATGGCACCTCATGGCAAAGAATTGTCTGGGGATCCTAAAAAAAAAGAATTGTAGCTCTACATGACCTAGGCTATAAAAAGATTGCGAACAACCTAAAACTGCAGCACAGTGGCCAAGACCATACAGCGGTTCAGCAAGACAGGATCAACTCCGAACATGCCTCACCATGGTCAACCAAAGAAGTTAGGTGCAAATGCTCGGCGTTCTATCCTGAGATGAGTGCTGCCAGCATTGCAGAAGGGTGGGGGCCAGCCTGTCAGTTTTCGGACCATATCTCACACACTGCATCCCAAAAGGAAGCCTCTTTTAATGATGATGCACATGAAAGTCTGCATACATTTTGCTGAAGACAAGCAGACTAAGGACCTGGATTACTTGAACCATGTCCTGTGGTCTGATGAGACCAAGAGAAACTTACTTGGTTTAGATAGTGTCAAGCATGTGGTGGCAACTAGGTGAGGAGTACAAAGATAAGTATGTCTTGCCTACAGACAAGCATAATGGGCCCAGGTTGATGTAAATGGTTACGAATGGTCTGACGTAACACTTGGTTGCCCTTTACCTCTCTTAAACGTGCCTGGAGTTGTGGGGCATTCATCATCCAGTTCCACTTCTCTGCCTTTCTGTGACTCTCTCAGTCTCTCTGCATCTCTTTTGCATTCTGCTGATGATAGTCTGTGACACTTTAAGCTCAGTGGCCACTTTCATCTAAGAGCATCCTGCTGGAAGGTTGCAGTTTCAAGATGTTGCCTTGTCTCATGCTGTCACAAAGTGAACAGCATGATGAGGAGGACTGTTTAAAACCCAATTCAAATTGGTTACATTAATAGATGATCTCATTTAGTTCATTTAAAACAAAATTCAAGAAATTTTATGTGCATCCTGGAATTCCAATCAAAAATCAAATATCCCTAACTTTTGTAGTGTAGTTGTCCAGTACAGGGATCTACCCAAAGAATATGTTTCAATGTCTTTGGTCAGCGAATGGGCCCATATTTAGAAACCATGCCCCGACTTCCCAAGAAAACTAGTTGTCATTTTTGATAACCTATTGGTACCCTTCTCTAGGCTTCTGACACAGTGACTAACTATGAGATATGTACCAGTGTTAACACTTTGTGTGGTTTTTAAGTAATTCCTATTTAAATAATTTATAAACCAATGACTCAGTCTCCCAACCTGTAAAATGCACATTTTATTCTTCTTAAACGTCGCCTCACACATATAATAATGTGTTAAACCAGTTTTCTGCTGGAAAAGAAGTTGTTTTGAAATGTGTTGTGCAGGAAGTAAAAGTGATACTTGATGGGTTTTGTGGCACTTGTGTAGGATGTGTCTGGGGTGGGGACAGGTTGGGGGAATTGACTTCGACTGAGTTGTGACTATATTATACATGTATATAGTTCCTGCCTACTTAGATTGTAAACTGATCATATTTGTATTCAGTGAACACAGTTGGCTATATAAAAATAACAAAAATATTTATCGGAGCCAAATCTAAACTATTACTGGATGGAAAAATCGCTAGCAATAAAAATCAGATGCTTAGTAAATCATCTTGGGCTTAAAGGGGATGTCTGGTATAAATATTAAAAAATAGGCTAATGGTGCCAAATAATTAAATAAAACTCACCTTTCTCCTCAGCTCTGTTCCAGCACAAGCTTTTCCCGGTCTTCTGTTTACCTTCTGTTCTCTTCCAAATGGGATGTCACTGATGCAGTTGCAGAGTCTCCATTACAATTAGTGGCTGTAGCGGTGATTTCCCATTCAGAAGAGAATGGAAGATAATTCGCAGACCAGGGAGAGCCAGTGCTGGAATGAAGGAGAAGGTGAGTATATATTTTTTTTGTATTTTTTATTTGGCACCAGTGGCCTATTTAATTTCTATTGGAACCAGACAATCCCTTTAACCCTTGCTGCTATGCACCATGAGGGCATATGAATTTCATTGAAGAAGGGAGGGGTTCTCAGCTCAAGAGCTCCCATTTTGAGCGCAGTGAAACAAAGTCACATTTTGTTTTAATAAAGTATTGTTTATAGGTCTTGGCCCAACTGAAGTATTCTAATTCCTGTTGGGTTCCTACTTCCCATGGCATTTAAACTGAAGGCAACCTGAATAAGAGCAAGTGCCATGGATGTCCCCAAACAGGAAGATAGCGTTGTATGTACTTCGTATGGGCACAGGACGGGGACCCATGTTCATTTTGGGACTTCAATACACTTTATATGTCTTTGAGCTTCTTCAACTTATGTATCATTAGATCTCATTTATTTCACTTATTACCCAGTCTTTATTTTTTCCGCCACAAAGAAAACATCTATGTTCTAGCATGCCTGTCTCTAAAGAACTTCTTCTGGTAATCTCTCATATTTCATCATTTTCCAGACACTGATATTAGTTTATGTTAGTAACACTCATCCTTTGTGACATTATTTAGTGATCTAAATTATTATGTGTATTTTTTCCGGGCAAACTCAGAAATTCTGACAGTATTCAACACCTGATTCATTAGATCGAAAGCTCCTAGTTTGTGGTATCGAGCGTGAGTGGGAGATATCTGTGTTTAAAGTAGGTGGTTCATTACATGTAAGTGATCAGCAATTAAGTCAAATGTCAACATCACCCACATTTTGTGAATTGTACTGTTTTTCACATTTAATAGAATATTTGATTTCCCAGAATACAATTTCCTGTGTTCCTGTAACAAAACCTTTTTTGTAAGCCAATATAATTCAATTGCGTAATGGCCTTTAACGCCGAGACTTTTAATTGATCTTAACTGTACAGTCCATATACCAGTCTCTATTAACTAATAGGAAATTTCCTTAACAAAGTTGTTGATCGAGTGAGCCTTTTATTCATCAGGCATCACAGACTAATTTAATAATTATTAACATATGTAAAATATGGAAGAAAAAAAATGTATATAAAAAAAAGAAGTACATGTCTTTACTAAACAGTAAACAATATTTTACGTTATTGCTATAAATTCCACCATCATTATTAAATCAATTTGTCAATTTATATTCAAAAACAACAAAACCAGATCACTGGTAAAAGGTACTTAAATGGTACACAGAAAGGTGATACAGGAAAAACTAAGTAAAAAAATCGGTGCTAAAACCTAACTTTTAATATAAATCCTTAAAAATGGTTAGAAACATACAAAAAGAGAACCAGCATACAGAGAGACAAAAATGACTTATACAGACAAAACATATATTGGGGACAAGTGAGAATAGAGGATAGGTCCTAGTATGTCCCTAATTTTCCTATCTATTCCCTAACCTGTATCAGGATTATCGCCCCAATAAAGGGCGGTCCCGTCCGGATCCTGGCCCTAAAGTACTGTTGACCCTTACTCTATATTAACAAAAAAAGTCCCAACATGTTTCGATGTCCCTGGATTACATCGCTTCAGGGGACGGTAAGGGAAAGTCTCAAAGACAAAAAGAGCAAAAGAGCGTGTATGTATTAACATCAACAGTAGAAATTACATACGCCTATATAGTTAAATATCCACCTGTTTGTCTGGACGCTGGCCTGGACCACCAAAGATGCAGCAGTCTTCTGGATAAAAATTATCTACAAGGTATATAGCTGCTAAAGCTATGAATGAGGTCTAGGTGGCCAAGGGCCCCTTTTCCAACCACTGACAGTAGTCAGTGATTTCGAAAAGAGTGCGGTATTACCCTAAGAGAGGCTGTGTCCTGGGGTATGGTCACTCCCAAATAGTTGCACAGCATGCTGTGAGTGGTGGGGGGGGCGACGGATACATGCGAGCCTTTGGACCCTCCATATCCACTATATAGGCCTGCTTAAACCTATAACTTCTGATGGGTGTCTGATGTGTGACACGGGACACCCTGGGTATGATAGTATTACCATTGTGATGCCACCTATAATTTAGACATTAACAAAATATTAGAGGTGGGATACTGTGTGACTATGTATGCATGTTTCATGAGTATGTACTCACAGCATGCTTTGTAACTATTTGGGAGTGACCATACCCCAGGACACAGCCTCTCTTAGGGTAATACCGCACTCTTTTCGAAATCACTGACTGCTGTCAGTGGTTGGAAAAGGTGCCCTTGGCCACCTAGACCTCATTCATAGCTTTAGCAGCTATATACCTTGTAGATAATTTTTATCCAGAAACTGCTGCAAATTTGTCAATTTCCTTTGAAAGTTATCAAAACCAGGTTTCTCAAAAGAAGATTCAACATGGATCACTACGGAATTTTTATATACAGGAAAACTTCTCCAAAAGACCACCAGATTTTATGGGACAGATTTTCAGTTCCCTCACATACTAGGCATACTGACCATTTCCTGAGGACCACCACTGTAAAAGGTGGTAGTCTTGTAGAAGTTTCCCTGCGTAAAGGGGTTCTCTCACCATGCAGTTTCACTAGCCAAAAGCAGCTTTCATCATCCTGTCTCTTCCTGGTTAGGCATTGGGTGGTTCTATAGCATATTGGCTTTGTATTATTCACAGCTCTTCTAATTGCTCTGAGATCAGGAGATCTTATTTATAATTTTGTTTACTTTGAGCTTTAAAGTTCTCTGCACTAATTACACTCCGTTGTTAGAGATAACGGACTTTGTTCTCAAGTTGCCAGCAGTCCTGTGTGCTGACCTGAGTTGATGTCACTCCCTGCTCTTAGATAAGAATAGGAGCAGAAAAGCAGAGCCGAGTAGGTCTGTAACCTAGAAAAACTTGTGTGAACTCAGAGAATATAAAATTTATCTTATCTCCTCGACAAAGCAAAATAAATAAAGCATTATATTTTGGAAAATGTCTTAATTTACTGTTCCCTACATGTTGAAAGCTAATCTTTGTAGTGAGACAACCTCTTTAAGGATACTTGTGCTCAGGGAAGCCATTAGAACAGTATTGGCAATACTCCTGTCTGGAGCCCAGATCAAACTTTTTGATAAAGGGGCCAAGTGATATGGTAAAAGACAGAAACTGGTAATGGGCAGTAACGTCATATATGAGGAAACAGAAAACCTGCCCCATAAAATCTGGTTTCAGGCTTTGACGCCGACCCACACGGTGCTCTCCACACTACTCTGGGCTACGGCCCGTTACTTAATTATCACCACTTCTTCATCTTTGTGACATTTTGAAAAAGGTCCATAATAGACCGAAACGTCAATATTCATGTGTCACAGTACTTCTTTACTCATGGAACCTGTGGAGAAATATTTAATAAACATATTTTGAATTTGCATCATATCCAGTGGAGTGCTGTCTAATATTTTTCCTATTGGCCGTAAAATCTGGTCGTCTTCTGAAGAAGTTTCATGGTATATATAAAATAGCAATGCCAGTGGTGAACCAAGTTGAGTCTTCTTTGGAGAGACCCTATGTTATGACAGCTTTCAAAGGAAATTGATAAATATATTTAATAATGATATTGGGATTTAGAGCAATAAATATTTTTTAGTGTTTATTATAGTCATGAAATTATTTTTTTTTTACATTTTTATTTTATTCTGTATTTAGACGTGTTAATTATTATTATATTAGGCGGTGATGAATGAGGATGACGGCGAATTCTGATAGTGCCCTGTTCTGGTCGCCTATTCTGCCTACTCTTTAGTTAACCTATGTGTGAAACCACAGAAAAAGTTTAGTTTTCCCCTGCCACTAACAAGAGACATTATGTTACAAAAAATATTTAAGGTAATTGCTACTTTTGTAATGCTATAATATTTGACGTAAAGCATCTCCACACCACAGATACTCCTTAATAATTGCAACCTCCTTTTACTTGTTAACCGCAGTAATAATTAATTCAATCATATATTAAACTTTTACAGTGTACTTTCAGCTTAGAAGTACACAAGTTCATATATGATGAAATATAATAGTAGGGGATGTAATTCCTTAATATGCAGAGCAGATTAATTGTTCTTGTATTGCAAAAGACTGCATCTTCTGCCCCATACCTACAACTGTAATGCAAATCATATTGCAGAAAAGGGGCATTTTTGAGCAATTTTTGAGGGCGTTCCTGAATACAACAGAAGAGTAGCTTATGATGTCCATAATGATTCATATATTAATAAGTAAGAAGACTTTCATTAATTTATATTGTAGATGGGAGACACTGAATTATTGTATTTTTGTAGCTCAATTGTTTTCCTTTTTTATTTTGGAAAAATTAAAAAAATCAAAATAATAAAACAAATCAAAAACATTGTTTCTTATACTAAAAAACTAAATTTTTATGACATTTCTAAAAACTAAATATCACGTGAATGACATTTCTTAGTATGTCTTCTGTTTAACTTCAAAGATTAGCAGGTAAGCACAAAAACAAAGATTGATGCGTGCTATTTTTCTCTTTTGCATATTCATTCCCTCCAGGTTTCATAAGAAATGACTAAAAGCACACGCTTGATTTTCGCACGTGTTGAAATAGATCTGAATTACTCACTTTTTTCTTTTTTTTTTTAAATTAGCATGGACTTCTAATAACTGTGTCCTAGAACCCGGAGTATCTGATAAGTCCTTGAGACGTTCAGTAAAGTCTGTTTAAAGACGATAATCAGCTGCCTTCGAAGGTCCCCATCTGGAGGATAGAGTTCTTTACTGAAAGATGTTTTTGCCTTTTTTTCAGCTAGATCTCGCATTTCATCATCTGTTGAAGTGAATATGAAAAGTCACTGACTCCAAATCCATCTGGTGTTATTATTTTCCACTGATAATTGGCTTGAACAATGAGATGTCTGTGTCTGCAGCCTTTGAAACTGTATACCCTGTTTATTTTCTGGAGGTCTTGTTCTCCTCCCACCTCTTTTTGTATTTTTGTTGCCTCGTGTATTTTTTTCCCCTTTCCAAGCTGTTGGCTGTCGTATATTATCTTTGACGACAACTTTTCTCCCTATTGTTTATTCAATAATTTTCTTTCCACTGAAACAACTCCAGTTTAAACTCTGTCCATGCATGTGATGAACTTGCTTCTGTTGCACATGAATTGCGCAGTACGGCTTACCACAACTTTGTTTCCTTTAGTTACCTGACTAGTAATAATAACTTTCTGCCAACTTTGAACACCAAAAATATTTATTATTATTACTGCAATAGTCTTGTCATATTTTGTGGAGCTGTATGCTGCTGAACATAACAAAGTGTTTAAAAAAAAAACACAATGTAAAAATATGTGAAATAGTCTGTATATTTACTACTATGAGGACCGTGTGCCCTTCTCATGTACAGATGTTTTTGAACTATTGAAACACGGGATGATTTTTTTAATATTTCATATTATTACTGTTAACCCACAAGAATAATAAATTAAAGTGATTATTCAACCATGAAAACCATTTTGTATTATCTAAATAGGTTTAAATTACTCTGCAATTTATTTGTACAGTCCTTCATTCATCGTAATACACAGCTCCCAACCATCTGCATAGAGAGTGATTCAAAAGCTAATATATTGGCCACCTGAAGCCACCACTGCAAAGAATTTTGTAAGGGTGCATCCACACGGCATAAGTAAAATGACGGTCGAATTCTGTTTAAGAATCCGGAAGGTATTTTATCCTCTTTTGCATGGTTTTGGCGCACGGTTCTGTCTGTGGTTTGAAGATTCGCCTGTCCCCCGAAAAACAAATTTTCTATTAAAGTCTATTGTCATGTGGGCGTACCCTAACAGTGGACGCTGGGTATGTGCAGCCTCTGGGCCACCGCAAGCAAAGATGGTGAAGATGCAGACCATGCCAGGGAGCGGAGTCTAAGGGGCCCCTGGTCTTCACTGGACCCCAACGCAATGCTGGAAGGACTTAGCTGCGGGGAACCCCCAGGTCACTGCCCATAACGTGGCTACTCACAGTGATAGGCGCAGTGCCGGACGTAGGACTGCAGGTACAGGCAGAGATGACGGGTCCAAGGCAGGTGCAGCCCGTAGACTGTAGCAGAGCCCCAGGCAGGTAGCAGACTGGCGTAGCAGCAGGTATCAGCAGTATGGATAAACGTGAGTAACTCTGGAGCCAGGAAGTCTGTAGCACAGGTAACAGGAACCAGGACAGCAAACAGAGGTCAGGATAAATGTGGGAACATCAACAAATTGACCCTAGAGCAGAGGCAGGAACTTCCTTAAAGGGGTTTTGCCACAATCTCATTCCATACCTCCGCCATCCAGCACTTCAGCTCTGTGTGCTGAGAAGGGGGCATGTGTGATTTGTTTGGATTGCCTATCATGTGACCCAGCAGGATGACATCACCAGGCCTTTCCTCTCTTTAGTCAAAGAAAGGTCTGTTTATGTGTAGAACTGTAAATGACTACAATGTAGCTCAGAGGTAAAACTTTTGCCTCCAAGCACAAGGGTCCTCAGTTCAAATCCCTGCAGGAACCAAACCTGTGGATTTTATTTCTCTTTATCAATGCACATACCTAATTCAGGTTTCTTTTATTTTATTTATTTGCACTGTTTGACTAATTACTAAGGAGTACAGAGGACAAGAGTAGAATGACAGCACTTGAACACTCAGTAGCTGCCTGAGAGGAGAGGTGATGTCTGAGCATGTGCAACCAGGACCGAGGAGCTCTCTGCCCTGGTTGTATCCCCTGGAGATGAGCTGTAAACAATGGATCACTAAAGGAGCAGCTAAGACAAAAACGGTCCAGAATTTTTCATAATGATGAATGGTGAAAATGTTTATTATTTCATTTACAAACTTCCCACGTCAATTTTACTTCGTGGCAAAACCCTTTTAAGTCCCAGGTATTCAAAAGTATTCAAAAGTCATTGGCCGGGAAATTGGTGTACGGTCTCTTTGAATTTCGGCGAGCAAGCACACATGGTTTCTAGGGAGGATGTGTGCGTGCACAAGATGCCAGCAGGAGCGAGGACAGTTGAGTACAAAGAGGCAATGGGGACCGGGGATACAGGCGGGACATGGCCATGTCCGGAATGGGGACCGCGGCATTTATTGTGACAAGTTTACTGTGTACATTTTATCTGTTGTACTCGGTAAAAGCACAGTATGCAATCCCTCTACTGGTAGCCATCCACAACAAGAATGTTATCATTTACTGTGCCAATGCAGGGAAATTGGAGATATGTATCAAAAAAAGATAGATATATATTAAATATATGTATAAAGAGATAAATCTGCACAAAATCTTGTGCTTCAGTCTGTGTTTCATATTCACAAGTGCAAATACAAAATACAGGTGTGTGCTTAGCTCCCTGTCAGCCAGCCATTCCTAATGGACTTTCTCTGCTACCTACTCAGTTTCTACTATTTGGCACTTTAATCTCATGTTGGAATAATTTTATTCATAGTTATAAATAAAGTGAAATCATTTTTTTTTTGTATTTGCACTTGTGAATATGATGTCCTGATGTAGGAGTGTGAAGAGGACCTCCCAGTGCAGAGGACTAATTAGTTGCCACCATAGTACAATAATGAAAAGTTTCTGTGCTGCAAAATATATGCACTTCAGTCAGTGTTTACACAATCAAGTTTTTTTCTAAGAAATCCATTGCAAAGTTGGAAGAGAATCTGCAGCACAAATGTGAGGCAGATTTACTTTTTCTATGCCACTGATTCAGACACAGGTTAGTGCTCCCCATAGAGACTATCCTATGCATGATTTCGAATCTGCACTGTAGATTACTAATCAAATAAAGAGATGTGAATTTTATGCAGACATTTTTGCCACTATTTTTTATATATATATATATAATATATATTTATATATATATATATATATATATATATATATATATATATATATATATATATATATATATTATTGAGTATTTCCAAACAATGCAATAGTACAAGTCATAGGAATTAACATACAAGTAGGAAGCATAACAGGATCAATACTGTAAGCAAATTAACATATGCTCTATAGTAGTGCCAGACAAGAAAATAAAGCCACTATTTTTTTTTTTATAGACAACCCACAAAAACTTGACAGATATATTATGTTCTACGGCCCAGGTGACTATGAATCAGTTACTGGCCTCAGCGGTCACTGATCGCATCACCACAGCGGCCAGTGATTGACTCACAGTCACATGGGCCATGAACATGATGTCACTGTTGGCAGACCTTTGGGGGACACCAGAGCACTAGCGGTGCTGGAATTACTTCACCGGGGGAGGTAGCAAATCATTTTTTTTAACATAGTCTTATGTGTTAAAAAAGACTGTGGGTTAGAGGTTAGGGTTTTCTGTGATTTTTCAAAACTTGTTTGAGACATTGTGCCATACATGTACGTTATGGTGATTAAATTGGCTCAGAAGCTATGCAATTAACATGGGGCCCTGTTTTCTATTAATAGTCAGGCTCTCTAAAACCCAGGGTAAGAGAAACCTCTTCCGTCTGCTTGACTCCTTTGGTGTCACTGTCATTAGCTACTGCAGCAACTTAGCGATTACATAGAGGTAGATGGCTCCATGTGTCATCGCTTTGCCTCTACCCCTTGATGCGACCTCAGGCTGCCAGGAGATTTCAAATGGCTGTTGGGCTGATGAAGACTCCCAGGTCTGCAATTTCTGTACTCCTACACGTACTCTGACAGCAGAATACACTGCAACACAGAAATCAAGTCTCCCCCTATAAATTATGTCACTTTTATAAATTATTTAATGCAACAGCCAATCAGCAGAGTCAGCATTCTTGATCAGTATTTTTTTTTTTTTTAAATCTCAGACAAGTCCTTTAAAAAATTACAATAACCAAATATAACATATTCTTGTAGCTCCAGTAGCAGTATCAATGATGAACCAGTGGCAAGAGATAGATTCATAGTATTAAGCCAATCAGTCTGCATGTTTATTCTGGTTGTCCTGACTATAGTTATGGGCCAACCTGTCTGTAAATCTTGGTTGTCCTAACCATGGTGGTGGGCCAACCTGCCTGTACTGTAGATTCTCTTATTCCTGACCATAGTTGTCAGCCATCCTGCCTGTAGATCATGGTTGTCCTGACCATGATAGTAGGTCAATCTACATGTAGAGTCTGGTTGTCCTGACCATCATTGTGGGCCAACTTGCCTGTAGATCATAGTTGTTCTGACTATGGTGGTAGGCTGACCTGCCTCTTAACTATGATTGTCCTGAACATCTTTGTGGGCCAACCTGTCTGTAGATCATGGTTGTCCTGACCTTTGTGGTAGGCCAACCTGCCAGTAGATCATGGTTGTCCTGAACATCTTTGTGGGCCAACCTGCCTGTAGATCATGGTTGTCCTGACCTTGGTGGTAGGCCAACCTGCCTGTAGATCATGGTTGTCCTGACCATAGTGGTAGGCTAACTTGCCTGTAGATCATGGTTGTCCTGACCATAGAGGTGCATATAGATTTTTGTTGTCTTTTTCTGGGGGGACACAATTGCTAGCAGTCACCACACAAGGGTAAATCCTATGGCCATGGCTGAGATGCCTTCTCACATAGAAAATATTCTGCTTCAGCTCTTTGGGTGCAGATTACCAGTGGAAACATTCAATGACTGCACTTGTCAGGAATTGAAAGGAAAAAAGAGTGAATAATATGACATTTTGTTGACTTTGGGTAATTTAACTTGGCCGAACCCACACTCAAGAAAACATTCACCAGAAAGTGGTTTCAATGCTTACATGAAATGTTTGCTCTTTTTCTGTAGAACTGCATCACAGACAGAAACATATCTTAAGACCTTTGCATAATCTTCAGTGCAGTAAGACATCTTAGTAATTTTTAGACATTGCTATATCTTCAGGATCTTTATATGTTTGTCTTCTAAGGTCTTAGTCTTTTCAAAACTGTTTTAACTACTTTCAGTATAAGGCATTATTTATCTTTAATGGGGTTATTTGGTTTAGTAAGTCATTTCAAAAACATTATGTGGACTATCAATTAACTATTATCAATTAACTAAAGCAGAGATTGGTTATAAAGAACATATCTCTCTATAGGACCCAGATAGTCCAAGCCTTACATGGCTAGCCTATTGATGTAAGTGGGTACGATATAAAGCCACATGTGATAATACTGCAGAGAAACTGAACACATTTTGCTGGATTGCTCCTGAGTGAGGTCCTCTGATCAGGTTATTATTGTGGCACCACTTTAACAAAAATACATTGTCCAAAGTGGACAACTCCTCTAAGTACATTATCTATGGACTGATTTGAGTGAAAACTTTCTCCTTTAGGGTAAGTTCAAATGGTGTATTTTAACACGTATTTTTGTGTGTATTTCACACCAAAATATATACCAAAATACGCCTAAGACAATTTTCAAGTACATGTCTCATGGACTGTAATCTAAAATACGTGCCTTCATTCAGATGATGCATATATATTACGCTAATATTTTTGCACGCACATGAAAAGAACGGACATGTCAGTTCTTTCAGGTGTATATGTGCTGTCACTGAATTACTTTTAGGAGGCTGATACCTGCCTTGTGCCTTTGTTCGTCGATATCAGGTTACTGTTACACACTTGATAACCCATCATTTCCACAGCGCAGTGAACGTGTTTTGCGGCACCTACCTGTGCACGCCGCAATACGCCACGTTATCCCACTTAGGCGCTGCTGAATACAGAGGCATACTTTCAAGCTTTGCATGTGCAAAATCTTTAACTGGGCCCCATCTACCTTACAATACTAGTTTCGTCTTTTTGTTTTTTTATATATAAAACATTACATTTTATAAAACATGATATTGTACATTTCTCTCATATTGAAAGAACAGACATCAGAAGTAAATAAACATTTATTCTTAAAACTGATGTGTTCTTTGTTTTTTATATCCTTATTGCATTTTTCAATTTTTCCTTCAGGTCTGTTTTTCTCTTATAACAATAAAACCTCTTTTAACTGACAAACTCTGATGAGATAAGTTTTAGTTTCTTCTTATGTGATAGAAGGTCCTTTAGGCCTCTTTGGCCTCAGGACCTGGGTGTGATTGCTACCTTTGCACCCCATGTTGCTGTGCCACTGAGTGAATATGACGGCTACAAAGCTATCTATACATAAAACCGTGGAAAACTATTTAGGATCAGTTTTGGATTACACTGAAGATTTGGGTTTAGCTCCTACAGAGAGTGTTATCTGAATTGGTTTCCTCTAGGTGGTCTGGTTTCCTACCACAGAAGAAATCCTGGCAGGCTCCTAACTAAATTGGCTGCAGTTTGTGTTCATGGTTTTTGCCTGCAGTAAGGAAAAGTAAACGATAAACTCCCTTGAGACAGAATCTGACTCTACGATGCTATGAAACATGCCATCACTACATAACCCAAAATTTCTAGTCAGAATTCGAGTGCTACAGTGAGAATTCGCCCAGTTATTAAATACAAATCTGAAAACTCTTTGATATTCCTTGGAGGACCACAAGAAATTATTTTGATCTCGGAGAGAAAGTATTACACGTCTGGCGTCATCTTACACCACCACTGAAATGTCTTGTCGACTCAACTCTGTCTTCTGTTTGGTTTGATAATTCTTTCATCAGAACAAAAGGGAATTTTGCTGAGCATTTCTTCAAAACCCTTATATTGCCGCAGGTGTACATATGTCTAACCCAAGAGATCTTTAGGTGAAAGAGATTCCAGTGGTTTTGAAGTTCTGATCTGTACTGGAATACAGCTGGGATCTACGAGATGAGATACTGGAGTCACTTCATAAACAGATATTTGGTCGCTTTTACTGGTAGCTCACGCTTAGTATTTCTCTTTGAACCCTAATAGAGGAAAATCTGATAGATGTCCTCAGAGAGTTTTTAGTGCTTAGACAAGGTTCCCCCCCCTCCCCTGTATTGTATGTCAAGGGCTCCATGCTTCTTCAGAGATTTGATCAAACAGGCAACAGGATGATGGATTAAATGCCCATTACCTTCATTTTTGTGAAGGAGTCCCAGAGAGATGCTAGTTCAACAATTGAACCACCTACTTTACCATTCGTTACCACATACAGACCTATTTCTAGACCAAGCTAAAAGAGTCTATTTGTCATTTGTAAGCGATAGTTAGGTTGCTTACTTTTTCTATAAGTCATTCAGAAGTTGCACATTCCCAGAAGTGTAGGTCCTCTCCTAGTCATGACCACCATGAACATAGTTTATCTTTTTATCACAAGGCATTATGGGAAAGGAGCTGAGAAGC
The DNA here is from genome assembly GCA_025379985.1 of Phyllomedusa bahiana. Taxonomy (NCBI): domain Eukaryota; kingdom Metazoa; phylum Chordata; class Amphibia; order Anura; family Hylidae; genus Phyllomedusa; species Phyllomedusa bahiana. Next base: position 58,942 of record JAODAL010009491.1, on the reverse strand, counting down.
TCTAGCGCCCTCTTTTGGATGTAACAAATCCTCAATTTGCTTTTGACCCACTGGATCTTTGGAAAGCAAAGATCCAAAGATCCAGTGGCTCAAAAGCAAATTGAGGATTTGTTACATCCAAAAGAGGGCACTAGAGCTTCCCAGCTCCTTTCCCATAATGCCTTGTGAAATGCATAGTGCAAAAAGGCAATTTCGAATCTCCACACACCTATAAAGGTGCTCTCCATAAGAAGAAATCTTCCCTTTCATAGTTTATCTTATAAGAATGCAAGATAACAATTATATCTTCCGCAATAAAAAATGTATTAAATAAAAAGTAAAGGTAAAAGAGTTGACCTATCCACTTCAAAAAGGAGGAGGCTGGGTGCAACCCATAACCTGTAGAATGAAAGATGAGGAATATTTACTGGGTACATTGATGTTTTGGCCTTTGATTTCAGATGTCTATACAATCCACAGACATTAGAACTAGCGCCGTCCTTCTCATTTACTTCTATGGACGTTCCGAGTATAGCTGGGAATTTCCTGAACCTGGAACTACCCCTTTAAGGGATATTCTAATTTCTAGTATTTATGACAAATTGCTTTTTGGGAGAACAGGTGTCACCTGCCGCATGTTCAGCAAGTTATAGCAGATGCAGACAAGAGGAGACCAAATAGAAAGGTTAGATTGCATGTGCATGGCGGTTTCCATTAACTCCTATGGGAGTTACAGAAATAGTATGAAATATTCACACAATATATTCATAAGTCTCTACAATGAGGACCCCTTCCCCCCACATGTTATTGAGGTTGTTGTGACTAAATTTGGCATTGTACATAAAATGAAAGTTAAAGTGGGTAAAGTGTGACCAATAATTGTTAAAAACGTGATCGGTCATTTTAGACTGTCCAGTCCTCAGCTTAAACTTTGCTTGTATGGCACAATTAGCCAATTACTGTCAGTAGTTTGCCACTTTGTGCAAAAGTGCTCATTTCTTTTGCCACATTTTTTCCACCTGACTTCAGTCTGACATGTTGATGGAAGGATCTAAAGTTTGTGGACAATCCTTATCAATACCGCAGAGCCACCATATGAGCCATGTAAATTGGTTTTCAGTTGATTTCTCCCTTTTCATTTGACCCATTGAGTAAAGGTATACCCTAAATATTTGCAAATTCATGGTGTAGTATTTGCCCATTTAAACATTAAAAAAGAAAAATTATGTATTTAAAAATATTGCAATTTTTTTTATTGCTGCCAATAGGGGGCAGTAGTGCTTCAACAGGCTATAGGGCTAATTAGACTTGGAGTAAAGGTCTCCAAATATACCTCCACCTATCCGTAAACCAATTTTTATATATCATCTGCATGTTTAGGAGTGCAGTAGTTTATGTAATCACTCACATCAATCCCTGTTCCCAATGCGCCTACAACCTATTTTCTCCTATTTCATAATAATGTTTATAAACATTAAAGCACATTTTTATAGGAATTAACTAACGTATATATTGTAGCAGCACTGTCTGCGTTATGTAAGGGCAGTATCATACAGCTACAGATCCATATTTATAGTAGCAAACATGGCACAAAAAATCTTTGCCATCTGGTTTATATGAGCTCTGAAAAATGCAGCAAACTGCATACTGTGGTATTGATGTTGGGTGTTCCCCCACTGCTCTTTGCCTTCCCCTGCCACCTCTGTGGTTACTGAAAGGCTGCCATGTATGCCAAGTGTTGGGGGCAAGAGAGGCAAAGCAAGGTAAATGTCTTGAGGGTGCTATCATATTGTACGGTATTTCGGTTGCAGTACTGAACAGTTGTAAAACTGCCTTTATTGCCAGCAAGCACCTTTCAGTGTCCCAAATTGTGTGGAAAGGTGTTATAAGTAAGTAATCAATTATCGTGCTTAAAATCCGCAAGAGTACAGAGGTCCCTCAACAAAATGAATTGGTTCTAGAACGACCCTTGTATGTTAAAACCATGGTATGTTGAGACCTTTACTCTATGGAAAACTGGTAATCGGTTTTGAGCCCCAAAATATCACCTGATATAATGAAAAATGGAGATTAAAGAAAAATAAAGGGGTGTTCCGGGACAAGCGAGCTTTTGTAAATCCCGTAACACCCCGAGAACTAACACAGATAAAGCAAGTCCTTATATACTGTATAACAGTCAGAAAGATCTGATGGAACCTGGAAATCACTGTCTACTTTGAGTCTCATCCTGGTACATGCAAAGAACAGTGCAGATATGTAGTAACACATGGTACTATAGCGAGGCCCTACTAGTCCGCCAATCACTGCATGCTCTGCACTAATATGGATGTTTTACAAGTAAAATCTTTATGATAATTGGTTGGATCAGTGTCTGGGACACTGTATCTTGAAACCATACTCAACCTACAGGGCAACCTGTATGAGTTTCCTGTCGTGTTTTGAGCCAAATATACTGTCATAGCCCTTTCCGACAAAATGTACGAATAGTTGTGCGCCAAACGCTGGCATATACTACGACAGAATGCGCCAACGTTCGTGCCACATTTATGAATGCAGCACAACAAAATGTGTTGCGAAACTGTAGTAACAGTCCAGACCGAGTGACGAGGTTGAGACAGATTTTGTCGCATACACATTTACATGCAATTTTTGTTTTGGGGGGTGCATACATGTGACACATTTAGAAAGTGCTGTGAGACACTTTCATACATATTGACAAATGCTAAACTATTCAAACGAGATGTACGACTGTATAGTATGTGCCAATTTTCATACATGTCTCTCAAAATGTCCCTGGAATGACCATTGTATGTTGAAAATATTACATCATAAGGTCATTGCAATTTGAGGGACCAAAGTATTACTAACTTATTACACCTTTCCACACAATTTAGGAAATTGAAAGTTGCATGCTGGTAATCCACAGATGTGCAGTACTGCTACCGAAAATCTGCACCGTGTGGAAGCACCCTTAATCCAGCATTAAATGGAACTAAAATACCAAATTATCAGATATTTTGGATTATCGGACAATCTGAGAAGTATGTAAAACTCACCTGTAGATTTAAAGAACCCTCAGAAAAAAGATGAACATAAGATCTATTTTCAGAGAACAAGTCATTTTTTTATTTAAAAATTGATTTCCTTTGCCTAGCCTTGTCATGGCTGAGTCAGTGAAATTTTACACTACTACAGTTTTTGTGCTAGAAACGCGTGTCAGATTAGCAGAGATTATTGGATGCTGGATTAAAAAATCCACTGTAATAATAGCAATACTATGCTGATGTACTATAGATAGAGACTGAGAATGGAAATAAAAATATTGTTGCAGTGTTGTTGTTATTGTTATTATTTATCATCTCAAACAAGGTATAGAAGGTGAGCACTTTGGAATGTCATAAATCATGTTACACTGCATGTTTTGTTTTTTTTTATATTCATAAAGTGTGCTTCATGCATTTGTCTCCGTCAAGAAAAACTTGTTCAACAGATATTATCAAGTAAGAAGGGGAAAAAAAGCTTAGTTTCATGTCCCCCAAATTTAAAAAATTTTTTCCCTCACAACATAAATTTTTTTTTTAAAACCCAAATTAAAATCCCCTTTTCAACAATTTACAAATCCCCCTTACACCCAATTTTTAACATTTCCCCCTAAACCAAATTTTTTAAAAATATTCTCAAAAAATTTTCCCCCAAAACCAAACCCCCCAATTCCCCCCTAAAAAATTTTAAAAACAATTTCCCCCACCCCAAATCAAAATTTAAAATTTCCCCCCTGGGTAATCCCCCCAATTTCCAATATCCCCCCACCGGGAAACAAACCCCAACCCCAAACAAATAACAATCCCCCAAACCCCACTAAATATTTTCCACACAACAATTTACCCTTAAAAAAAACCCCCTTTTTCCCCCAAAAAAAATAACAAAATCCAAAAAAAAATTTTTTTTTTTAAAAATTTTTTCCCCTCCTTCAATAGTCAAAATTTTTTACAAAATATCTACATTTTTCCCCCCCCCCAAAAAACCTTCCCCCCCCAAAAAACAAATTAAATAAATTTTCCCCCAAAAAACCCTAAAAATAAAAATATTCTTTCGGGGGAAAAAAAATAAAAATTTTTTCTGGGGCCCAAACAAAAAATACCCTTTTCCGCCCAAATAAAAATTTTTCCACTCCGCCCAAACAATAACAAAAAAAAAACACATTTTACCAAAACATAAAAATTTTTTTAACACATACAAAAAATTTAAATAAAAAAACTTTTAAAACCAACAATTTCCCCTTTTACCCAATAAATTTTTTCCCCTTTTAAAAAAAAAAAACCCCACATCCCAAATACCCCCCCACACTTTACAAATTATCCCCCCCACACATAAATTTTCCCCCCCCTTTTCCAAAAATTCCCCCTTTTAACAAAATCTTAAAAAAACAAAAACTTAACCCCTTTTTCCAACATAAAAAACCCCCTAAACCCATCCATTACCCCCCTCCACCCACAAACAAATCCCCCCCACCACCTAAAATACCCCCCTCCACCCACATACAATATCCCCCCCACCCACAAAAATACCCCTCCACCCACATAAATATCCCCCCCCCACCCACATAAAAAATTTCCCCTCCCCCACATACAAATTCCCTCCACCCCCCTAAAATATCCCCCGCCCCCAATACAAATCCCCCACCCACATAAATATCCCCCCCCACATACATTCCCCCTCCCCCACATACAATATCCCCCCCCCCCATACAATTGCCCCCGCCCCCCCCCCCCCCCCCACTACAAAATTTTAACAAATTTTAAAAAAAAAAAAAAAAATAAATATTTAATAAAATTAATAAATTTATTTTAATTTAAAAAAAATTAAAAAAAAAAAATTTAATAAAAAAATTAAAAATCCCCCCCACCCAATACAATACCCCCCCCCAAACTAAAAAACCCCCTCCCCACTTTTCCCTTACAATATCCCCTCCCCCCAAAAATTTCCCCCCCCCCCCCCCCCCCCCCATAAAAATATCCCCTCCCCAATACAATATCCTCCCCCACATACAATATCCCCTCCACCCACATACAATATCCCCCCCACCCACATACAATATCCCCCTCCACCCCATACTACCCCCTCCCCCCAAATACAATATCCCCTCCACCCACATACAATATCCCACCACCCACAAAAAATCCCCCCACCCAATAAAATATCCCCCCCCACATAAAATCCCCCCTCCACCCAAACAATATCCCCCCCCAAAAAACCCCCACCCCAACAAAAACCCCCCCCCCCATACAAATCCCCTCCCCCACAACAAACCCCCCCCACCCAAACTTACCCCCTCCCCCACACCAAATCCCCCCCCCATCAACCCCCTCCCCCCACAATTTCCCCCCCCCAAACCCCCCACCCACAAACAAAACCCCCCCCCCACCCAAACAAACCCCCCAACCCAAAACCCCCCCCCTTTCCCCCCGACCCCCCCCCCCCAATAAAATTTTCCCCCCCCCCCAACCCAATTCCCCTCCCCCAACAATTCCCCCCCCCCCAACAACCCCCTCCCCCCATACAATATCCCTCCCCACAACAATATCCCCCTCCCCCACATAAAATATCCCCCTCCCCCACATCCCAAAAATCCCCCCCCCCCAATACAAAACCCCCACCCCCAATACAATATCCCCTCCCCCACATAAAATATCCCCCCCCCCAAACCCCCCGAAATCAATATCCCCCTCCCCACTACAATATCCCCCTCCCCCCCACACACAATACCCCCCCCCCCCCACATACAATATCCCCCTCCACCCCATACAATATCCCCCCCCCCCCCCCCCCCACCCCAACTATCCCCCTCCCCCACATACAATACCCCCCCTCCCCCACATCATATCCCCTCCCCACATACAATATCCCCCCCCCAATACATATCCCCCTCCCCCACATACTACCCCCTTTCCCCCCACATAAATTAACCCCCCACCCAATAAAATTCCCCCTGCCCACATACAATATCCCCCCCCCCACATACTACCCCCCCTCCACCCACATCAATATCCCCCCCACCCACAACAATACCCCCTCCACCCAATAAAATATCCCCCCCCCACCCACATAAAATTTCCCCCTTCCACTTTTTCCCTTTGGACGCCCCTCACCCCTTCTAAAAAAAACACCAGCAAAAAAGAAAGTGTAACCCCTATCACAGGGTCGGGTTTTTCCCTCACTCTTACAACAGGGACACAGCACACTGCCAATATAGGGGGCCCGTATAAAACCTAAAACATCCCATATAAACCACATAGGCTCCGACACCAGCTAGGTCACCATCCATAACATATAAAAAAAAAACCCCCTAAAATGGGGGACTCACGGAGACGTCCTATCGAGGGTCGTTTCTTCTCTTAGACCCGTTCTTATTCTCTTTTCTTCTGCTTCCGTTCCACAAGTAATGATGATTGCCCCGGGCCAATCATCCTGCAGGAATTAAACAAAAATATCTTAGAATCCTTAATTTTCCGCCCTCTTTAACTTTCCCCCCCCCCTTTTAAAATACCCAGGGGGGGGGGAGCGGGTACACCATAACTTGGAGGGTGGGGAGAGGCCCTGGTAACTGTTTGGCCTATTTAGGTAGTGACCCCCACTGGATAAGTTGGAAGCCCGGCCCCCAGGTAGGTTGGTGGGGGACCAGCCACGGTGGGTAGGTAAACAGCCCCCAGTTAATAAGCAGGCCCCAGTTAGGAATTGATAGGCTACAGTAGGTTGATGGGACCCCAGTTAAGTAGGGTGGGTAGGTGTTGGTGTCCCAATTAGTTAGGCTATGGGAGGTGGTTCCCCCGTTAGGTAAGCTGTAGTAGTTAGGGTCCCTTTATATAGGCTTCAAGCAGTTTGGGGGCCCCTTTAGGGAGTATACGGGAGTTAGAGCCTCCTTTAGGGGGTATACAGGGAGTTGGGGTCTCCTTTTTGGTAGTATACAAGCAGTTAGGGGTTTCTTTTAGGGTAGTATCAGGTAGTTAGGGGCCTCCCTTTTGCTGTGTGCAGAAAGGGTCAGGGCCCACCTTTAGCTAGTGTGCAGGAAGTCAGGGCCATCTTTAGCTAGTGTGTAGGTAGTCAGGGCCCCCATGTTTTGCCAGGGCCCCCCTTTATATTAGCCAGGCCCCCCTTTAATTGCCAGGGCCCCCCCCCTTTTAAATTAGCCAGGGCCCCCTTTTGAATAGCCAGGGCCCCCCTTTAGTTTTCCCAGGGGGCCCCCCCTTTTGAATAGCCGGGCCCCCCTTTTGTTACCCGGGCCCCCCCTTTTGTTTGGGGCCCGGGCCCCCCTTTTAAAAATTTGCCAGGGCCCTTTAGTTAGCCAGGGCCCCTTTGTAGCCCGGACCCCCCTTTAGAAAAGCAGGGCCCCCTTTAGTGTAGCCAGGGCCTCCTTTAGTGTAGCCAGGGCCCCATCTTGTAGCCAGGGCCTCTTTTAGTGTAGCCAGGGCCTCCTTTAGTGTAGCCAGGGCCCGATCTTGTAGCCAGGGCCCCCTTTAGTGTAGCCAGGGCCCCATCTTGTAGCCAGGACCTCCTTTAGTGTAGCCGGGGCCCCCTCTTGTAGCCAGGACCTCCTTTAGTGTAGCCAGGGCCCCCTTTAGTGTAGCCAGGGCCCGCTTTAGTATAGCCAGGGCCCCCTTTAGTGTAGCCAGGGCCTCCTTTAGTGTAGCCAGGGCCCCCTCTAGTGTAGCCAGGGCCCCCTTTAGTGTAGCCAGGGCCCCCTCCAGTGTAGCCAGGGCCCCCTTTGTTGTAGCCAGGGCCCCCTCTTGTAGCCAGGGCCTCCTCTTGTAGCCAGGGCCTCCTTTAGTGTAGCCAGGGCCTCCTTTAGTGTAGCCAGGGCCCCCTCTTGTAGCCAGGGCCCCCTCTAGTGTAGCCAGGGCCCCCTTTTTGGTAGCCAGGGCCCCCTCTAGTGTAGCCAGGGCCCCCTCTTATAGCCAGGGCCCCCTTTGTTGTAGCCAGGGCCTCCTTTAGTATAGCCAGGGCCCCCTTTACTGTAGCCAGGGCCCCCTCTTGTAGCCAGGGCCCCCTCTAGTGTAGCCAGGGCCCCCTTTGTTGTAGCCAGGGCCCCCTTTGTTGTAGCCAGGGCCCCCTTTGTTGTAGCCAGGGCCCCCTCTAATGTAGCCAGGGCCCCCTTTGTTGTAGCCAGGGCCCCTGTAGGTAGATTTAAAAAGAAAACAAAAAACAGCCACTTACCTGGCTTCCGCTCCGGCTCTGGCTCCTGCCCGGTCCCGGCCGCTCTGAGCTCCCCGCCGGCTCGTGTCGCCCTGCATAGGCGGCGCGGGGGAAGTGACGTCACCGCGCCGCCTACGTCAGCAGTAGGGGCCGGTGCCCGGCAGGCTGAAGGCCTAGCGCCTTCAGCCTGCCAGGGAGAGCAGCGGAGCGCAGCGCTAGTGGTGCTGTGCTCCGCTGATACCGCGCAGCCCCGGGAGTCGGGGACATTAGTCCCCGGCTACCAGGCTCAGTCTCTGGACGCTCGGGACGCGGACCCGGGCGTCCAGGGACCGGATGCGCGGACAGGCCCCGGGGAGCGACGGCACTGCCTCCGGGGCCCATAGCAGCTTGGGGGGGCCCACCGGGGGATTCCCCGGTCCCCCGGCGGCCCAGTCCGAGCCTGCCCTGCTCGCAAGAGCTTACAATCTATGTGGGTGTCTGGGGGAAACAAAGGGGGAGAAGTGCTAAATTTACAATGGCCCAGCCTTGTTTCATAAATATGGGGCGGTTTACATAAAAATTTGGTGAACCTGCCACCATGACTGTACATCTATATACAGATAAGTGCCTGTGATTGCCTTAGTGTAGGGAGTGACAGAGGTGTGTGGGATAGGAGTGGGTTAGCAATTAGGGATCTTGGTAGGCCTGCCTGAGAAGATTTGTTTTCAGGACACTCTTAAAACTACGAAGGCTGGGATTGTGCCTGATGGTACGTGGTAGGATGTTACAGAGAATGGGTGCAGCACGTGCAAAATCTTGAAGACGGGCATGGGAGGTTTGGATGATTGTAGTCTGTAGTTTGATGTCCGTAGCTGAGCGGAGAGAGCGGGCAGCGTGGTAGATAGAGATGAGGGAGGAGATGTAGGGGGGTGCAGCGCTGTGGAGAGCTTTATGGGTGAAAGTGATGAGTTTATGCTTTATTCTGTACTGGATGGGCAACCAGTGCAGCGAGTGACACAGGGTAGAGGCATCAGTATAGCGGCTGGAAAGAAAGACAAGCCTGGCTGCTGCATTCAGGATAGATTGGAGAGGGGAGAGTTTACAGAGAGGGAGACCGATAAGCAAGGAGTTACAGTAGTCAAGACGAGAATGAATAAGAGCAACAATGAGAGTTTGAGTTGTTTCCACAGTGAGAAAAGGATGGATTCTGGAGATGTTCTTGAGGTGCAGGTGACTGGAGCGTGCAAGGGATTGGATGTAAGGGGTGAAGGTCAGATCAGAGTCTAGAATAACCCCAAGACAGTGGGCCTGCTGCCTAGGAGTTATGGTGATGCCACACACTGAGAGAGAAATAGCAGATGGGGGTTGGTTAGTAGATGGGGGAAAAAACAAGAAGTTCGGTTTTGGTGAGGTTTAGTTGGAGATAGATAGATAGATAGATAGATGTGAGATAGATAGATAGATAGATAGATAGATGTGAGATAGATAGATAGATAGATAGATAGATAGATAGGAGATGTGAGATAGATAGATAGATGTGAGATAGATAGATGTGAGATAGATAGATAGATAGATAGATGTGAGATAGATAGATAGATAGATAGATAGATGTGAGATAGATATAAGATAGATGATAGATTGATCGATAAGTAGATAGATGTGTGAGATTTATACAGATGAGATAGATATACATAGATCAATAGATTGAAGAATGGACGGACGATAGAGACAGATACAATGTATTTTAAAAGATTTTATTGGATATGTATAACAAGTACTAACAAGGTTACATAAAAGTTGGAATCTTGACAACTTCTGGCTTGCTGACATCTTAAATTAAATATAACGTGTCAAAGTAACAATGTATAACTCTGATGAATACGAGTGCTGTAATTAAATCCGATAGATAATGTGTGTGAATGGGATACATAACTGAGAGAGTAAATATTTCAATAAAAACATAAATACAAAACAAAATCTTGAGCACTTCTGTCTGGTGCTGCTGATGGAAGAAGTGGAGGTCTGTAGCAGTTAGTAATTCCCCCTCTTCTGCAGGCTCTGAGTTGTGTCCAGAGGAGCTGCTCTCCTTTGAGGCTGTTCACACTGCTGTCAGGAGTGAGCAGGGCAGGTAGCTGCAGCAGACTCTGAGTTGTGTCCGAGGAGCTGCTCTCCTTTAGGCTGTCACACTGCTGTCAGGATGAAGCAGGGCAGGTAGATTGCAGCAGATCTGAGTTGTGTTCATGAGGAGCTTGCTCTCCTTTGAGGCTGTTCACACTGCTGATCAGGAGGTGAGCTGAGCAGGTAGCTGCTGCAGACTCTGAGTTGTGTCCAGAGGAGCTGCTCTCCTTTGAGGCTGTTCACACTGCTGTCAGGAGTGAGCAGGGCAGGTAGCTGCAGCAGACTCTGAGTTGTGTCCAGAGGAGCTGCTCTCCTTTGAGGCTGTTCACACTGCTGTCAGGAGTGAGCAGGGCAGGTAGCTGCAGCAGACTCTGAGTTGTGTCCAGAGGAGCTGCTCTCCTTTGAGGCTGTTCACACTGCTGTCAGGAGTGAGCAGGGCAGGTAGCTGCAGCAGACTCTGAGTTGTGTCCAGAGGAGCTGCTCTCCTTTGAGGCTGTTCACACTGCTGTCAGGAGTGAGCAGGGCAGGTAGCTGCAGCAGACATGTGAGTTGAGCCAGTTACTCATTTGTGGAGTGTTTGTGTTTATGCAAAAGGGGCCTCTTCCTGCATAATCTAGAGTAAGGCAGTGGCTTTTGTTGTGTTTAGACCACATGCCTTCAGTCCTTCCGTACACTGACGCTCGTGTGAAAGCACACACAGCCAGGATAGTCACTTTTCTTCCAGTGGATTTACACTCTCCGCTGTCTTTCTCTGCACTCTCTTAGTGGGATTTTACACACATGTACAGGCAGTTATACCTCTGACTCTTCCTATGAATGGGTAAGTTTGCCTTCAGCTTCATACTTTGCCTTTAATAAGACGTATACACCTTTGTACTGAAGGAGTTTACACTATGTCACTTGCAGAACCTTTCCTTTGCATAGGACTACGTGGAAGACCATTGTTGAGGGTTGTTGTATTATCCTTGTGTTTACACGTACAACTTTTATTTTTTGTCTGCGCTCAATTACTCAGAAAAGCCTTTTCATTCTGTAGTTGAAAAATCTTGTAGTGACTTTGTAGAGAAAGCTCTCATTGTCTTCCAAGCAGAGAACAGTGGAATCTGTGCGAGACACCCTGGTAAAATGAGAATTTTCTGGGGTAGAGAGACTTCACAGTGAAGTCAACTTTATGTCACGGGCTGATACGAAAGATTCTAGGTGAACATATGACAGCCCTCTTCCTCTGTTACCGGCGAAATTCCGCATGGAGAAGTGGGCTTGTCTCGCTTGTTAACCCTTGCACCGAAAAGGGGGCACTTACTGCTTTCTAAGAAGCCAGGTAGAAGTAGGAAGCTTTACCAACAGACTTCAGACATTTCGACATGGTTACGGAATGAGCAATTATGTTTGTGTACACCGCTATGGTATATGCTGTTGATATAGAAGGACTTAAGAAGTAAATCCTGCTTGGGCCCTTTAAGGCAGAGTGATAATCCTTCCATAAGGATAGAAAATTACTCCCTGGTTGTGATGATAAATACGGATACTGTTCTTAGGTAATGCTTATGTACTGAAATTTGGAGTCTTTCATGAAATACACATTTTTTTTAATAAGTCAAATAATTTAGCGTAACAAGTTTAGAAAAGAAAGAAAATAATTTATTTTTGTTTTAAATGCTTTAATGTATATGGGAACAATTAACTCCTTAATTGCTGCAACTTATTAATTCATTCAGACATTAGGGTGTGCTGTTTCACCATATGTGAAGGCGAGCCATCTCTGCCTACAAATAGCTTTATCAATAAGCTTGAGGATTAGGTGACTGAAATTTTTTTCTAAAAAAGTAAATAACAAAAAAAATTAACCAAAAACTCTAAATAATTATGTATTTATTTAACTATGAGGGAGAGCTATTTTTTTAAAAATTATAAAATAAAAATATTTATCTATTTTTTTATTCCTTTAATTTTTTTTTACTGCTTAATTTTGTCTTACTTTTAGGAGGAAAAAATAATCTTTTTATAAGAATTACTCTGTCAATGCTTCTTGTATGATTAGCGCTTTTGTGTTCTTAAATTTTGATTGATAGAGATAATCGTTTTCATGTAAAAATACAGACAGGTACTTAAAGTTACAGTGACAATAGCGATTAGCATTTTCTTTATCTTATTGTTTAATGCAGGTGGGGGCTGGGTGTCTCTGCTGATTAACCCTTATGGCACAGCCAGAAATAAATTATTTAAGACAAAGGTTTCATAATCGTTTTGGAAATAAAACCTGAAAATATTATGTTCCTCGCGACGTATAAAAGGCAATCAAAGGATACCCATAAAATCCATCCTCTTGACAATGACCAAGTCTTCCACTTTTACGGTGAGATAAGAGAATTTTCCCAATTAATATAATAAAGGGCTGCTGAAATACGGCAGCGGGTTTCCATCCAAACTGAAGGCAATTTTTTGTGTTTTTATTTTGTCTTTTTTTTTACCCTTTTTCCAAAGCAGGGAAGAAAGACAAAGTTCTAGTCTTATATTAGCAGATATGAGCTTCCACATGGCAAATGAAATTGTCTCCTTGGTCGACGATTCATGTGTCCTTGGATAGAATGATAGACATGAATATGAGGTTAATTAAAACCAGGGGAGGGGTCATAAGAGTTGAAGTGGGGGGAGGGGGCATGGGTGCAGGTCTTAATTTTGAAGTCAGAAGCATAGATTAATTTGGTGCTAACTGGATTTTAATTCAGACTATGACAGTGTAGAGCACCAACTCATTATCTTTTACAACGTAGAGAGTAAGTCAACGAGAAGAGCAAATTAAAAGATTCTGTCGTTGACCACAAATCATACTGTGTGTACTGGGAGGATGTTCTGTGGTACACTCGGCTTAAGGATGGGGAACAACTGCAGTCCAAAACAGATGAGAATCTCTAGTGTAATTGTCACCGAAACAGCTGGTCTGGTAACTTACAACATCCGTCATCCTCTGGTAACATAGTTACACATGTTTGTAGATGGGCCATCTTCCTAACCACATGTTGGGCTTTCACTCCTTTCTTTTTTTACTATGATCCCCCCCCCCTTTATTTTAATTAATATACATTTAATATATTTATTATCTTTATATACTTACAGTAAATCCCAATAGTACCTAGAGCCATTGGATTGTTACTCAAGGGAACAACCTGTTTGTAAACATATTGATAATTCTTGCTAAATTTATTTTTGTTTAGTTTAACATATTTTTTATTATATTTATTTATTAACATCAATGCATTTTTTTATATCTCAGTGATCTCAGTGATTTTTTATATCTCTAAATTACATTGGTGTCTAAACTTACATAATTAGTACGGTTGAAAAAAGACATGTGTCCATCAAGTTCAAGCAATGAGGTGCCGTAATTTTTTTTTAATCATTGAAAAATTACTTGTTACTCTGCGAGTATGAGATATTCATAAAACTCCTAAAAATTTGGAGCGTATGCCAAATAATGATCATTAAAATACTGTAAAATCTCTGCAATACAGCATTGACAGAAACTGGATTATCAAATATTCTGGATTATAGGATGGGGTAAGAGTAAAAAAACTGTGTGACGATGAGCCAAAATTACATGACATTTTATGGTCGATAGTGTTTTGGGCTATTTGAGATTTTCTGAACTATTGGATGCTGGACTAAAGGAATTTTACTGAATGTTAAACAAAAATTTCAGGATTAGTCACTTGTATAGCAGCAGCACCTCCAAAGTATAATAAAAAGAAGAGGTCAAGAGTGGTCAATATGTGTGCATGCCAACACTGGGTTTGGGCCTTGTTGCACAGGTAGAAAATCAGTTCTAAGTATTGATCGACTTCTGATATATAGTTGAAGATGTTTTGAACTTGTATGTATCATATATATATATAATATATATAACAATAATATATATATATATATATATATATATATTTTTACCACATCTTGCGTTATCATATCTGGCAAAGGATCCAATTTAATCTTCTGTTTGGAGATTACTATGGGTTACATAACATAATGACATTTTAAATAGCAAAGTAAATTTATGAATTTGTTGATAAATTTATTGCACTAAAATTTATCATAGGGACAATCGTTTTCTACTACCTAACAATTGCTTATCTAATCTGTGACCGTTTACTCGGTTTTTAATTCATTAATTTTTTACAATTTTTGAGTCCCTGTTTTTGGGAGGTGTTTAAGACATTAAAGTGGTCCTGCTACCTACATTAAATATTTTTGTGTTAAGTATTCAGGCTTTTAATGCTCCTCTGTGTTGTGGTTTAGTCAAAAGTTAGACTTTTAATGGTGACGGAAACCATTCTGATATCCACGTACATAAATCGAAAGAGAGAGCTTAGTACAGAATATTGTCGCGCAGGACACATGCTGCCCAAAAGTGGTCGTGAGAGGCTTTAATTATCTAACCTTACTTTGTTGAGTCAGGACTGATGCTATTTTCGAAGAAAAACTCTTCACAGTGTGGTTTCCATACACATGAGGGCTATTAATTATTGTAAAGGTTGATTCATGGTGAAAGCTGGTTATTGCATGTAAGGGTTTCTTGGTGACTGGTGTCTGAGCAGTACAAGTTCTTCTTCTAACATAAGTAACTAGTAAGTTACACAGACTGTGTTATAGATGTTATTTACAGATTAAGTATGCAGTATGGGTTTAAAGTAAAATCATCATGGTGAATTTGGATGCCCAAGGTCAAAGTTGTCTAAGAAAGTTCTTGGTTGCCATTATGTCTCCTCTGTATCTCATCCCAATTAGAACGTCCCAATTTGTTCTTCTTTTTAATTTACCACTATTTTACCATGAAACCTAAATAAGAACAACCTACTTAGATGTTGAGATGTTAATTGTTCCTGAAAAATAAGAGTGGTTTCTAATAAGATGGCTGTACAAGTTACAAACTTTAGGTGAGATTTGTAAGTAAAGCTAGTGTATATTTATCAGTCAAGGTTTTCAGTCCACCAAAAGCTCTTGAGATGACACGTTGAAAAGTTTCTTTCAAATAATGTTACTACTTATTTTTTCCAAGTGATGGTATGAGAACCAGAATAAGTTTCACTGACCCTAACCAATGCATCATAAAGATATCTCAGTGGGTACACGCAAAAGGAAATCGACCACATTTGGTTTATGTATTTGATCATCATCTTCCTATTTTTGTTTAGTGCCATTGATTTAAGGACAGTGGTCTTCTACCAATGACCCTCAAAGTTGTTGCAATACTGAAACTTTGAGGATTCTTGAGGCAGTAACATGTCGAAAAGCTGGAGAGTCACATGTTGAAAACCAAAACTATTTAGCGTTATTGGGACAGAGTTCCACACAACGTTAAGTATTTATTTATTGCAATGTAATTCTGGATAGCAGTTATACTGTAGGCATCTTTCAATATTCAACCAAGAGAAATGGAGTCATATCTCATATATCAAACCTATAATACTTTATTAAGTAACAAAAAAAACTTTTATTTAATAAAGTATTATATATTTTAGATATGATATATGACTCCATTTCTCTTGGTTGTGTATTGACATGTTGGGAGTCTCTCGATCTTGTAGATCGGTGGATTTGGGGTATAGGGTTGTAAACACCTTTTGTAGCATAGGAAAGCCGTCAACTTTTAAGCAGGTTGCTTGGCTTGCTGGGTGCTCTTGTGAAATGTGTAAGAAAGCCTTTATCACTATAAAGTACAAAAGAAAAGGCTATTTAATAACAAAAAAAGACTTCTGAAAAAAGCTGCATTGTTATCTCGTTGGGAGTAAAGTTGAAGAGTCGTTGTATAACCATGTATAGCATGGCATGACCACTTTACTGGTAGGCAAATTGTTGTTTTTATTCTTTGAGTTTTTTATACCATAATTATATTATTTTTCAGCTGCAGTTGCTTTGATTTTCTGTTTACATTTGGATTGTAGAAACCACAAAAACGGTTTCAATTTCTTCTGTTAATGAGACAGTGTATTTTTAATTCATTTTAGTTGGGGTTTTTTTTTGTTTGTTTTGCCAAAGTAGCTGTGATATGTGAATTTGATTCTGTGCTTTAATAAGCTAAATTACATTCCTTCCTGGCTGCAGCATGCTCAGTGTGCTAATACTTATCACTATGAATAGATATTGTATTCTAACTGTAGGATTTAAGCTTTTGAGTTGCATTAATTATCTTGTATTGATCCTGACTTAATAATCTGTGTTATACTCCAGAGCGGCAACCACAATTCTGCTAGCCTGTTATCAGACTCGCCCTAACAGGGGGACTGTTGTTCCTGCAACCAATTACTGTACAGTCCGCGATGTAAAGATGTCTGTAGCCAAAATGCATACAACCAGCTATTAAGCCATCAAGATATGCTGTGATAGTTTGAATCTGAAGTCTGCAATATTGTAAATGCAAACCTGAACTACATTACACTAAAAATTTCAGGATGAGCATACATTTTTTTTTTAGATGAACTGAATGAGATTATCTCTTGGCATTTAAACAGTACTCCTCATCATGTTATTCCAAAAAAGACATCATGAGACCAATACAACACCATACAATTGATCAACAGTACTTCACTATTGCGAGGCTTCAAGCAGGAAGCTCTCAGATGGAAGTGGCCACTGAGCTCAGAGTGTCACAGAGTGTCATCAGCAGGTTGTAACAGTGATACAGAGAGACTGGAAAGGCGAAGTGGACATCCTTTGGCTACATCACACCCTGATGACCGCTTCATTGTAAACAATGTCCTGTGCAACCAAATGATGATGTCCACACAACTCCAAGCACATTTAAGGGAGGAGAGGCGCAACCAAGTATCACGTCAGATCATTCATAACCGTTTACATCAGCGGGGTCTGCGTGCTAGATGACCAGCAAAGGTACCTGACTTGGCTGCGGCAAAGCGCTCTCGTTGAGGTTTCCAGCATCGTTGGCGGCCATCATTTCTGCCCAGAGTAAATCAACTTTCATCACTGAACAGCACTGAGAACCACTGGTATCTCGTCCAGCATAGATGCTCCCTGACCCATGCAAGACAATGATGCCTGTGCCTGGTGGTATGGCCAGGACGTCTAGCATGCGACCGTGCTGTTGCAAATGGTTACGAATGATCTGACGTGACACTTGGTTGCCTCTCACCTCCCTTAAACGTGCCTGGAGTTGTGTGACATTCATCATCCGGTCCTGCAGGGCATTGTTTACAATGAAGTAGTCATCAGTGAGTGATGTAGTCAAAAGATGTCCATGTCTTTGCCTTTCTGTGACTCTTCCAGTCTCTCAGTATCTCTGTTGTAACCTGCTATTGACACTCTGTGACACTCTAAGCTCCATCTGAGAGCATCCTGCTTGATGCCCTGCAATGGCAGGGTACTGTTGATTGATTGCAAGGTGTTGTCTTGGTCTCATGAAGTCAGCATGATGAGGAGGACTGTTTAAATCCCAATTCAAATGGATCCCCTAAATGTATTGGTCAATTCAGGGATCAAACACCTGTTGTGCATTTTGCCATTAACCTCCTTGTTAGAGATCAGCAAGTTGTCCAACTGTTTAGTGTTAAAGTACTTTTTGCACATGTGCATTCTGAAGTTACGAGATGGTCTCATTTAGTTCATTTAAAAATTTTTTCAAGTAATGTTATGTTCATCCTAAAATTTCAACCAAAAACGAAATATCCCAACCTTTTTGTGAGTTGCGTATAATAATACAGGTTGTTACTCAGGATTAGTACAAATAATGTATTTAATGTATTTACAAAGTGGGTCAATTTGTTATATAAAAGGCTTCTATGTATAATCTGCAATATAAGGCAAAGTGGCAAAATGCCAAGGACTGATTTGGCTCCGATGCTCCTGATCCATTCTATTTTTACATGAATGGACATTCTTTTGTACGGCAAAAATGCAGTACTTTATTTCCCCTGCAGTAGACACTGAAGCCTTCATTCGGAACTTCTGTTGCAGATTCCTCAAAAACTACTGAAATGACGCACACCTTGATGGAAACCCAAGGCACTATTGGTGTCCATTATGTAACAGATTCGGTGCCGCCTTTTGAACGGAACCTCTGACACAGATGTGAACCAGGCCTAACAGCTGATCACAAAGGGTTTCAGGAGCTGGACCCACTGTGGTAAGCTGAGTTGGCCTTATTAGAAAAGGGACAGTCTCAATTATGCAACCACTGCAATCAAATCAACTATATTATTATTTATTCTATTAATTTATATAGCACTGATAGATTCTACAGCTCTGTACAGAGATCATTCACATTGCTCCCTATCCTCATCAGCTTAGAGTCTATATATAAACCTCTTAAAGTCATAACTGACTCAGAAATCAACCAATATGAATACACAGAACCACATAGTCTTCATCAATGGTAGGGGTTAGTGGTGGCTAAATAATACTTAAAGGGGATGTATCGCTTCATCAGTTCGGCTGTTTCATTGTATTTTCAGTTTCTCAGTTCCTAAAATCCAGGGGCGTTTCTTCCCCTCTCAGCTGGGTGTTTCTTAACTGAATGGGGATGACATCATCCCTCCCTTCACTGTTCGTGCTCGCTCCCTAGTCAGTGTGTTTGTTTGAGACCAGTGGGAGGGGATAGCACATCCATGCTCCCCCCCCCCACCCTCTCTGTCTGAATCCACATGTCACTGTGTCATTCCTCTCTCTATGCAATCTTATTTTGTAAGAGCTGTTTACATACCACAGGCCTGCATTCAGTCTAGACAGTCTTTTATGAACTCAGAGCACTGATCTCTTCTCCTCTCACAGTGGAGGTTTGTTACAGTTGAATCCAGTCTTCTATGAACTCATCCAGAGCAGCACAGATCTGTCTCCTTTCTACGTTTACACGCAGGAGCATTAAGGCACCAGGCACAATTCTGCTGTTTTCTGATTGTAGAAGCAGCTGCAGTGTTACTGTGGAGCTGCAGGCTGTGCAGAGTGAAATTGTTGCCGGCCCCTTACTCTGAGTGAGAGAGGCAGGAATGCACGCTCCCGTGAATACGACCGGGGGCCAGACAGAATGTAAATTAGTAGAGCCGTCAGCCAATTAAATGAAAGGAGGTGGAATCAACCGGCCACTGGGGAACTGTGCTTACAGAAAACGAAGATAAGGGAGACTGTGAAAACAAGACAGCTTTGCAAATTACATCCAATTGCAAAGTTGCTTGTTTTCATTGTCCCCTTATTCTGAAGACCATTTAATGAAATGATACAACTACTTTAAGAACAATCTTCCTGTTAGCAAGGTTCATGGTGTCTGTGAATGGCTTGGAGAACCTGATAATGACCAACCCAGTACTTGCTAGATGCACCTAATAGGTTGGAAACAAGTATTCATTGTTGGGTTGATGGTATGTAACAAAAATAGCCTTGACTACTGACTATCTTTACAAAGAAAACACAACAAGCTTTGTAAAACCTGAATAACTTTTATCCTAGCCCAAAAGGCTGTAGTAGGAGGAATGTGGAGAGCTCATATTCCACACATATACATTCCACAGGTGCTCGCTTACATAGCCGACTAGAAAAACAACCCCTTATTTACCAGCTTCATTAACTCTCCTAAACAATACCATGCAGGGGAAAGTTAAAATATGACCTGATTTACATTTCTTCTTCAGAAAGTCAAATACCATACTTAAGAGTACAAGAACGAAAAGAAAAAAGAGAAAACACCCACCAAGTCAACCTTTATCCCAGTCCCACTCCTGATAACCTGTTGTAGTGGCGGACTCAAAGGGAAGAAGACATCTAGCACAAGATAGTCTTTGGCTGGACTCTAATTCGATCGGAAGGAGTCACTGCAATATTATGTTTGGTTCTTTCTGGTCAACATATCGGAAGATTTGGAAAACATAATGCGTTCACCCGTCGTCATAAATGTACGTCT
This sequence comes from Phyllomedusa bahiana, assembly GCA_025379985.1. Lineage (NCBI taxonomy): Eukaryota > Metazoa > Chordata > Amphibia > Anura > Hylidae > Phyllomedusa > Phyllomedusa bahiana. Next base: position 38,778 of record JAODAL010009491.1, on the reverse strand, counting down.
GTCCTTTAGCCTTATATTGCAGATTATACATAGAAGCCTTTTATATAACAAATTGACCCACTTTGTAAATACATTATTTGTACTAATCCTGAGTAACAACCTGTATTATACGCAACTCACAAAAAGGTTGGGATATTTAGTTTTTGGTTGAAATTTTAGGATGAACATAACATTTCTTGAAATTTTTTTTAAATGAACTAAATGAGACCATCTCGTAATTTCAGAATGCACATGTGCAAAAAGTATTGAAACACTGAACAGTTGGACAACTTGCTGATCTCTAACAAGGACTTTAATGGCAAAATGCACAACAGGTGTTTGATCCCTGAATTGACCAATACATTTAGGGGATCCATTTGAATTGGGATTTAAACAGTCCTCCTCATCATGCTGTTCACATTTTGACTTCATAAGACCAAGACAACACCTTGCAATCAACCAACAGTACCTTACCATTGCAGGGCATCAAGCAGGATGCTCTCAGATGGAGCTTAGAGTGTCACAGAGTGTCAATAGCAGGTTACAACAGAGAGACTGGAAGAGTCACAGAAAGGCAGAGAAGTGGGCGTCCTTTGGCTCCATCACTCACTGATGACTGCTTCATTGTAAACAATGCCCTGCAGGACCGGATGATTAATGTTACACAACTCCAGGCACGTTTAAGGGAGGTGAGAGGCAGCCAAGTGTCACGTCAGATCATTCGTAACCATTTGCAACAGCACGGTCTGCATGCTAGACGTCCTGGCCATACCACCAGGCACAGGCATCATTGTCTTGCATGGGTCAGAGAGCATCTATGCTGGACAGTTGTGGTAGCATTTTTGGAAGTGACCAGCCCGGATTTTTGAAGCCTGTAAAACCGTTTATGGGTGCCACTAGTCATGAGGTAATGATGGATTCCAATTAGGCTTTTACTTCATCTGTGCTTTTGATTCTGGAGGTTTCACAGCTGCACGGCAGGTACCCTTTAAGCAAAACTTCCGATGCAAAGAACAATATAGCGATAATATATTTCAAGCAAAATCTTTGTCTCTTTTATTCCTTGCTACCTGATGTGTTTAGGTTATGAAAAACAGAGCACAAATGTATAACTTAATTTAAAGTAGCCCATTTCAGCAGTTTTGTTTTTCAAATTAAAATTTAACATGGCCCAGTAGTGTTCTGTATCTGGTAGGCGATCAGATCTGCAATGCAAAATAGAAACCACAGGTTTGTCTGCTAAACATGCAGAAAATTGGAGAGGCACAATAGATAAACATAAATCAGTTTATGGGACATTTTCATAATAACATCGCTCTGCGAGTAGAAGGGAGAACAAAACGTATTATTCTGAATTTAACACAGTCTGCCTGTGTCAACTGATTCCGCACGTGAAATTGGATGTTTCACACGATCAGGTTGAGTGAGGCTGCTGTCTGCATTTTCCCTTCACTGAAAATAGTCTGATATTATTCTAGGGAATCTCTTTTTTTTTCTCCAGATCCCATAAACTTATAGGGGTTGTCTGGTTTAGACAACTTAGTTAATAGACAGAAGGGGAAGGGGGGGGAGGGGACATACATTGAGGAGCAACTGGTGTCTGCAAAGAGCATCCCTAAATTTGAAGGATCTGGGATCTCCATGCATCCAACAGACAGTCCATTGTTATCAATGGGAAATGCCAGGGCGGTAGCTACAGGAGGTGCAGAGGTAGCAGTCGCTACCGGGCCCTGCAGCCTGAGGGGGCCCAGAAGCCCATCTGCCACATAGGGAGATACCAGTATTGAACATGCTATATGGTAACCAGGGGCCCCATTTCATTTTTTTGCACTAGGGCCCAAGAGCTTGAAGTTACGCCTCTGGGAAGTGCATAATACTTTATGTCCCCTGTAGTGGTGCTGCAGGAAGAAATTGAACACTTACTCTCTTTTTTAAGCAGAGATCTTGAAAACTATGAAGTGTTCATATACTGAAGGGGCAGTGTAGTTGTACATGACTTTGATGCTGTTGCTTACGGATTCCATCTTGGATATGAAGCTATATGGCTCTGTGATAGGAATTCTGGGTGCCAACTCCTGTGTGCACTGGAATGGTAATTATACTGCTTGGCCACTATGGGCCTGGTTATCGCACTCCTCCTAAATAGGGGTAGCTTCCTTCATTAGGGGAAGGCACCATGTAGGGGTGTGGAGACTTATATTCCATGGTCACGCTACTGAAACTTAAATCTTTTTAAATCAGCTCAAGGGCATAAAGCTAGGATTCTGGGGCACCAATAGTTGGAACAGCAAAGCACTAGCTCTTTTCCTATGAGCTTAGTTGAATACATTCAAATTTCAGTGGAGTGACCACAGCATATAAGTCTTCATACACCTATGTGGTTCCTATCCCCAGTAAGGAATACTACCCCTGTACATGGGTGCCTCTCCCTAATTTGAGCTGCATTTAGGGCCTTGCATCTAGCTAACAAGTACTGCACTGATAAAGGGGCAAACACCCCTGAACAGCTGTCTGCAGATGAGTATCTACCCCTGTACATGGTGCCTCTCCCTAATTTGAGCTGCATTTAGGGTCTTGCGCAGGGCCGCCATCAGAAATTTCAGGGCCCCATACAGCTGAAGCATCTAGGCCCCTCTTTCCTGTAAACCCGCTTGCAGCGCGCCTCCTTCGTTCGCTGGGCCCCGTACAGCAGTACCCCCTGTACTGCCTTTACGGCGGCCCTGGCCTTGCGTCTAGCTAACGAGTACTGCACTGATAAGGGGCAAACACCCCTGAACAGCTGTCTGCAGATAAGTATCAGGTTTGGCATCACTGCTGGTCATATTGCAAAGCTCATTGAGTTGGATATAGGGACTAAAAAACCAACTTCAAATGGGATACTGATATATTACGGGTGCATTACTATTTGAGATCTTGTACCCACCAGAGGATCCGAGAGTACTCTAGTGGGCCAGACTGACCCTGATGATAGATTTGTCTAGTCTGGAGCTGTAATGCAAAGTTGCAGCTAGGCTATCCTTTTACTTTGGGATAAAATTCAGTTTGCTGCCTTTCTTGCTTAGTGACCCATTGGTGCCCCTCCTAGCATCCAGGGTACATTCTTACATGCTGCGATCCCTAACTGAATGGCTGAATCACTACATGACACAAGCAAGTATTGAAACGAAAATAACCCGTGAGATCCCCAGACAGAAAGATAAAGCTTTTTTCTTTTTTTTTGCCCATAGTTTGCAAATAGGCAATTAATATGAACACAGCTAGAATTTAAATTCAAGAGTGTTCTTTGATTTTTTCTTTATAACTATAATTTTTACTCTGTGTCTATGACCTGTTCTTGAGGACACCATAAGTTTTGCCTGAAATTATTTCTGCAAGTTCCCTTGATTTAACACCTACCAGTCCCTTCTTTGATGTTGGCCTTCTGAGCAGTGAATATCTAAAAATAATGCTTCACCAAATGCTAAGTATGGTTAGTCTGGGAACTATTACACCATGTTTTGTGGTTATATTTTTATGTGAAATTCTGTAGGCAGCTACCACAAAAGGCTGTCTGCTGAATGTTGATTCACCATTGAATGTGAAAAGGATATCACTGTGCAGCGGATGGTATTAATAATCGGAGTATTTTCTGTATATTGAACTAATCGGAATGTCACTGCCCCTATGATTCTGTCTTAATTTCTATACTTTATCTTACAGGTAAAATTTAGAGATTAAAGGTATGATGACACATAATCAGTGGTGTGTCGTTTTCCATATCCTTTCCTCAATAGTGTAATATTTTCCACTTATGTTATGGCTGCTTTCATTTTTAAGATGAGTTGGTGGAATTGATGCAACTTGTGATTATTCTGCTTGAAGACCTTTTGATTTGTCTTAAAGAAACATACATGTTCCCATTCTGTGCCTATTAAAGGGAATTTATCGCTTCATCAGTTCGTCTGTTTCATTGCACTTTCAGTTTCTCAGCTCTTCAAATCCAGGGGCCTTTCTTCCTCTCCCAGCCTGGTGTTTCTTAACTGAAGGGGGATGACATCATGTTCGTGCTTGCTCCCGAGTCAGTGTGTTTCTTTCTCCCCCCCCCCCTCTCTGTCTGAGGCCACATGTCACTGTGTCGTTCCTCTCCCTATGCAGTCTTATTTTGTAGTAAGAACTGTTTACATACCACAGCCCTGCATTCAGTCTAAACAGTCTTCTATGAACTCAGAGCACTGATCTCTTCTCCTCACAGCTGAAGGTTTGTTACAGTTGAATCCAGTCTTCTATGAACTCATCCAGAGCAGCACAGATCTGTCTCCTTTCTATGTTTACACGCAGCAGCATTAGGCACCGAGCACAATTCTGCTGTTTTCTGATTGTAGAAGCAGCTGCAGTGTTACTGTGGAGCTAACAATTAGTTCTAAGATACGGCTCACCTCCGTGGAGCAAGGGTAGTGTACCCGAAACGCGTCTGTGATTTTCACCTGTGAGGGGGTTTAGTTGCTGTGTTACTGTTTTACTGGATTCAATAAAGTTGCTGAATTTTACCGCATGAAGAATTTTGGATTTCTTGGCGCACAGTGTCCCGTGCAGGACGTGCAACCGGATCTCCGTTTGTGAGTATACGTTACTGTGGAGCTGTTGGCTGTGCAGAGTGAAATGCTGCCAGCCCCTTATTCTGAGTGAGAGAGGCAGGAATGCACGATCCCGTGATAACGACCGGGGGGCCAGACAGAATGTAAATTAGTAGAGCCGTCAGCCAATGAAATGAAAGGAGGTGTAATCCGACCAATACTGGGGAACAGTGTTTACAGAAAACGAAGATCAGGGGACAGTGAAAACAAGATAGCTTTGCTAAGGACATCCAATTGCATAGTTACTTGTTTTCACTGTCCCCTTATTCTGAAGACCATTTAATGTAATGATACAACCCCTTTAATAGAGAAGGGACACAAAGACCATGCCCTGAGGCCATCACCACTTTGGAGACCCTAAGATCCAGGACTGTTCTTCTGATCTGGTTGTAAAAAGACTGTTCCCACTATGCTCTTACCATTATCTAGTTCAAAATGGGAGTGGTAGTGTAGTTTTAAGATAAGATTTTCCCTGCCATGGTTGTTGATCTGAAGGACCTTTTAAAAGTTTGCTGTGGGGCACAGTATTTTTTCGTTACACACTTAGGGCCACATGCATGAAAACTGTCTAGGTCTAAAACTCACTTTGTGGCCCATAGCAACCAATCAGAGCGCCCCTCTCATTTTTCCAGAGCACTGTAGGAAATGAGAGGGGTGCTCTGATTGGTTGCTATGGGCAACAAAGTGAGTTTTAGACTTAGACAGATTTCATACATTTGACCCTTAAAATCAACTATTTTTATGAGCATGTACATGTTGCTCATTTGTGGTATCCTCCTCACACAAAAATATGGGGACCCCCTTGATTCAGTAGAAAGGAACAGGCACATCAATGGTCATCTCTCCTACATTTGTCACCTATATATATTCAGGTGGTCTTGGTGTTGGAAATAGCATATGGGCCCCCGTCAACTTTTGTGCCCAGTGACCTCCACCAACCTTGAATGGACTGTCTGGATAAATCCACTTATTTTTTGTTAAGAATACCGCGGGGCTTTTAAAATAATAAATAAAAAAAGTTAAACTAACCTCTCTCCTCTCTGCTAGTTTTTTGTTGTTATCTGGCCTTGAAGATGAGAGAAGTGAATATAACTTTTTTTATTTTAAGAGTGGCAGAAAAAAACCCTTTAAATAACCCTTAGATATATTGAGCTAAACCTGCTGAGAGTTATGTTTTATACCCAGTCTGAGAAATATTTCTGCTTGAGTGAGATTCAAATTTAATAACACATTTATTAGGAGGTTTGCACCTTTGCAGTCATTCATGCACCACAAGCTGAAATCTACATTTCTGCTGCTACGGTTTACATCATATTTCTGTCTAGAACTGAAGTAAATCTTTGGATGCCCTTCCAACTAAGCTCTGTGCACTTTGAAAAAAAAAAATTGACCTAAGCAGTGCAAAAATTGAAAAAGGTGGATTTTTTTTTACAAAGATGTACAACAAAATTTCCCACTTTTTAAGATAAAAAACTAAATTCCACCCATTGCTGTACGTGTTGTGCAGGACCTGACAGGTTGGTCAAGAGGTTGAGCTGTTCTTCTAGAAAATTGGAAATAGGAGTTTCGGTGTTATCCTAAATATATGTAAGACTTAGCCTTAGATTTTTATATCATGTCTTAATAAAAGTTATGTCTCCACTGCACAACCCACCAATTATATATTGATGACCTACAGAATGGGCAGAAAAATTTCTATTGAGGTCTATGTAAACCGCTAGATATTTTTTGGCGCAATATTTGGTGCGTTTTTTAATTAATTTAATTCAATTAATGCAAAAAAATGCACCAAAAATGCTCTGTGTAAAAGTAGCCTAACAGACAAAAATAACAAAATAACCTATACATTATATACCTGTTATAGTTTTATATCATGTCTTAATAAAAGTTAGAAAAAATGTCACATAGATTATGCCTCCCTTGTTGAGTACAGCACAAGCTAGTGTCAGACCTGCTGTTTCCAGCGCTGTGCCCCTTATTCTGTAAGATGCACTAGTTTTAGAGCATTTAATGCTCAAATCTACAGTTTTCGGCCAGAAGAGTCATTCAAAGAGTCATTCAAAAAGTCATTTTTTTTCATACCCTGCCCACCTGAGGCTAGCCCGCCCACCTCAAGCGATAAACCTTTTACTTTGAATATGTAGAAGCATGTGAATAACTGTCAGTGGGCGGGGCTAGTCTTTGGTGGGTGGGGCTAACACCTACTCATGAACAAGATTTGAGGGGTAAATGCTCTAAACTGCTGCATCTTATAGAATAAGGGACACAGTGCTGGAAACAGCATGTCTGTCACTAGCTTGTTCTGCCCTCAGCAAGGGGAGCATAACCCATGTGACAGGTTCCCTTTAAGTCTGACATATATACAATTTTTTGGAGGGTATAGACTATATTGATGGTGCTTGTTTGATTACTCCGTGTTGTCCCGGTCTATATCTGGGATAAGACTCCCCCGTAATGACTTTTGTCTTGTGTTGGTTTTGAGGAAAGCAACAACCAAGATATCAGGGACGCCAGGCAGCTAAGGCTATGTCTCCACAGGACTGGTTTAAATCGGATTCAATACTTAAAATCCGCAAAAATCTGACTGTAAACCATCCCCATAGATCACAGTAGAGAATCGGAGTTGTTGTCTACGCTGCTCGGATTTTCTGCGGTCGGGTTTCAAATCCAAAATCTGACCAAAGTAATTAGAGCATGTTCTATAATCTGCGGGAAAGCGACTGATTATGGCATTGTTCTATGGCACAGCGCGCCTGAAATCCAAAAGCCGTGGCAATAAATGGGCCAGAAAACGAAAACCGACTTAATATACTGGTCGGACTCTGATTAGAGTCCAGCCAGTATTTTACACTCTGCCATGTGGATGGAGCCTAAGGAGACCCACAGGCTTCCCTTCCCCCGGCTTTCTAGAGTGTATTTCTTTTAATGCTAAGCTGGGTTGGTTATTGGTTAAATGGTTCACGATATATGATTTCAATGTCCATGCTCCATGATAGTCTCAATCTGATACCACAAAAATATCTACCTTATTTATGAGCTTAGGTTTAATGATATCAAGAAAATTTGAACATTGTAGATTTGGATTAAGTTCTCTACTAAGTCTGTGTGGTTTTATGCTTATGTCATGGTTGAAGCAATGCTACAGAAAAAAAATTATGCACTTTGCTATGCCTAGCGCAGGGCTTGAGAAGGTGATGTGTGACGCATGGATTCTCTCTTGGATGTTATTTGAATTTGTGTATAAGGCTAGGTCTACACAGTATTGGACAAAAAAAATCACTGAAAACCAAATCATAAAATCATTCATAAAACTGAGTTTTTTGTCCAGTGCATGTCAAAACAGCTCAAAAACCGAGCATTATTTGGCGCGCTTTGCATTTTTTGGTCCTTTTTTTGCAGAAAAGCACAGCATTAAATTGCTGTGGATTTTTGCAAAAATGCGCCAAAAAATGTCTTGCAGTTTACATAGACTTCAATAGTACATTTTCTGCCCATTCTGTTGTTTTTTGCAACCAGGAGCAGAAAAAAAATGTTCTGTGGAGACTACTACGACTGCTACTATTAAGCTATGGCCACACAGCATAGGACAAAAAACTCAGAGAAAACCAAATCCTAAAATTGTTTATAAAACTGAGTTTTTTTTTGTCACATTTTTGTCAAAAACCACTGAAAAGCGGTTTTAGTTTTTTGTTGTGTTTTTATGTCACTTTTTTGGCAAAGTTTTCTGGACCTTTTTTGAACTGTTTTCAGTCAGTGTAGTAATGAATGCATAATTGTAACCACGTTGGTCAGTTTTTCAGCAGAAACTGTGCCAAAAAATGTGACAAGACGACCAAAAACCGCCCGGCGGTTTACATAGGCTTCAATAAATTTTCTGCCCTTTCTGCAACATGTTTCTAAAAACGACCAGGAGCAGAAATGAGCAGAAAAAACATTCGGTGGAGACTGCAGAATGTTTTTACTTTTAAAGTCTTAGGGATCTGTTTTCGGTCTTTTTTTCATTGGTTTCAGAAAACGAAAAACACCAAAAAATTACCAAAAACATGCAGTGGAGACATAGCCTTATTCTGTGCCCTATCAGACCCTGCGGAAGGTATATCGCAGTGTACCAGTTTTGCTGGGGTGTTCCTACAACCATGCCAGCAAATGGATCAAGTAATGTCCGTACAATAGGTCATCAACATGTCATTGGTGGGATGTGATTCCTAGGATACACAGTGAGAAAGAAGGGGCCATCATGCTTAATTGAACACCATAGCCTCTCATATTCATTTGTGCTGGTACTGAAGCCTACATCTTAGAGCCACTTGTTGGAATATTTGCTTTCATGTCGTTGCTCCCTAACCCATGAATTATGAACAGTTTTATAAAATAATATGTGTGATTATAATAAAAACAAGATAATTGCTTAATTATGTTGTTGTATTTACGATCAGTACTGAACAAAGCTCAATTACAATTCATTAAGTGGTTTTCTATATTGTTACAAATTATTATCTATTGTTGCACATAATTATCAGAAATTATCGTCTTGATTCAGCTTCTCTGTTAAAACTGCATCTTTAAGACAAAACTAATTGCAGAGACTAGAATCGTTCTTCACAGATCTCGTTGGTGACTTCTGATGTTCCTCTATTTACTAGATTTCACAAATCTCTTCTGGCAAGAGATGGGCTGAGAGTTATCTGGGCCCTGTGTGTTAAAAGTCTTAGGCTCATTACCAACCAGTAGAATCAAACTTGGTTGCTTTAATCTCTTATATCACAACTGAGAAGGTTATGCACATGTGCTGATAACCATCTTCTTTCCTTTCTCAGCTTGGTTTTGCAGAGCTCCAAGGTTAAAAAGAGATGTGGGAACCTACCGTCTTGAACTAGTGGTGGTCCCAATAATAAGACCCAAAGATATGAAACATGTTAGGCTTATCCTAGGAATATGCTATGTGTCTATTGTTTGAATTTTCTTTTATGGAGATGTATAACTGACTAAAAGTTGCTGGTCCCCATTGGCAATTTATCCTTAAAGGGGTTGTCTTATCTCAAAGTTTCATAGGATGCATGAATGAAATAATGCTGCTTTGCTCTGTCACTTCCTGGTCAAGCTGTCTGCAATTAGCATATGAGCTCCATGTATTCAGACCTCTGCTAATTAGATAAATCTCATGCTGTCAGGACCAGGGAAGCTTCTGAGTTAAAGTAAACAGCAGTAATTACTGTCTTTTGTCTTAAAGATCAGATAACAAACAAGCTCTCACTGTCTAGAGTTCTGTGCTGTGGGACCCTTGTGATGACATCACTCCCTGCTATCAGAAAGAGCAAACAGCAGGGGGGTGGGAAGTACACAGGTCGGTCACTTGAGGAACCAGAGAGAGCACAGAAGGTGATAAAATCACTTAGCTCCTTAACAATAAAAGATGAACAACGCAATATATTTGGAAAACATCTTTATTTAGTGTTCCCAACATGTTGAAAGCTAATCTTTGTAGCGAGACAACCCCTTTAAACACTGTCCTAATGCCCAAAAAGTGAATCCACCTCTGTTAGAACCTGTATTGAAAAAAACAAATAACAAACTTAACCATAACAATTGTCAGTTTTTAGGATTTTCTACAGCTATGGGAAAAATTAAATCTAACAGGAAATATACACGACAATTAAAGGGAAAGGTGTAGCATTTCCTGGTCTCCTATTACAGATTAAGAGTTGGGTAAGGGCACCTGCAGCAGCCCCGTTGCCTTATATCCAGAGAGAAGAGGCTGATCTTCAAGGGCTCGTCCAAGATATTACGGATCCATGGTCCATAGTATTAATGTATGATAGGTGGGGCTCCCACCCCTGGCATTCCAAGATTAGAACCAAGGGGATTGATAGATTATCAATACAGTATCTCAAAAACTCCTTTTAAAGGAACCTATCAGCTATTTTATGCTTTGGGAGCAACAGGGAACATGAAATAGCTGCAGATTACCCCGTCCAAACTATTTGGGTTCAGGGCTCCAGTATTTCAGGGTAAAACACCTGGTGAATTTGGGCCGGGCAAAGAGAGAAGCTACCATGGCCGAGAGGCTTCTACCTGCCCCCTTAGTAAAGTGACCCTCCCCCTATTTTACCTATAAAGAGGAGAGCTTTCATTTGATGAGGGGGTGGGAGCACCCCGCACAAGGTCTCATCTCCCCGGGGCCCGTACATGAAACCAACTTTACCATTTGTGGGGGCGTCACTGGCGTTTCTTTTCGGGGCCCACCCCCGAATATATTCCTGCTGCCCCGAGTCAGTAGAGCTGCATAGTTACTACTGGTGCTAAAAGCCTGCTGCTGGCCCTGCGCAAGGACGAGAGTGAGTGTGGGGGGAATGCGCACTTTTTTCCTTCTTTGCTTTATCAAACAATAGATAACAGAAATGTACGGGGGGATACACAGGCAGTGTTGGGCCCCAACCCCTACCATGGGGTAGCAGAGTGGGGCTCAGGGGAGTGAACAGCTGCCCTCTCCCTGGGCTACCCCCCTGTGTAGAAGCCGTTCAGGGGAGGGGAGGCGGGGCAGAAACGCTGAGAGTAAGGGGGGAGGACCCGGAACGATGGACTCGAACGTGGGTGGAGCCAGGAGCAAGGTAGAATAAACAGGGGCGGGATCGGGAGGATTCAGGGGTGGAGCTTAAAAGGGGGGGGGGTCAAGCGCAGCGCGAAAAAATGAACGGGCATGCAAAAAAAAGCGGAAATGAGCCCGAGGGGGAAGCACGGGAGAAAAAAAAGGAGGCTGGAAGACGCAAGTGCTGGGGGCTTAGTACAGGTAAACAGCAACACAAACCCCCCAAAAAACCTCACCCCCCCCTGTCCACGGGTTCATACTGCCAGAGTTTGCATTTTTTCCAATCCCAGCTTCTCCTGCAGCCTCAGTATAATTGGGGCCTGCTGAAGAGATAAAGCCCTCTTTTTGGCTGGGGGGAGGGGGGGGAGCTGCAGAATGGACCCCCCTTGGCTGCATCATTTTCTCCAGCTCCACTTCGGGCCTGGTGTCTGCATTGAAGGGTTCGTTAAACCCTGTCCCCTGGTGAAAAATGGAAGCCATGGATCATTTCACGAAAACCCCCGACCACGCCTGACAGTCCCCAATTCTTTACAAGGGCCCCATCATGAGAAATAGCACAGATTGCTCCCTATGTTGTGGAACCACAGTAAAACGCAATGGCCCATTGCAAAAAAAGGGGGTCTGTCTGGCGCTTGGGGCACGTTGTAAAACAGTCCTATGGTTCCGTTTATCACTTTGTTACAAATTTCCCGAACCGGCCCTCTAAGGCGATGTTCACAGGGCTTATTGCCGACTAATTGCGGAGATGGATTTCGCCCTGCAAAAAACCCCGGCAGCCTACGCACCATTATTCATGGTGCGCGGACGCCATAAATAATGGCATGTCACTTTCCCTCCCTTGTGGGATTCGCTGAGCGGGAGAAAGACGGAATCCATATTCTCTATGAGAACGGGGATTACCTAATGTTGGGATGATTTCACTGTATGGAGCCCCAATACATGCGAGTACGGCGAAATCGGCCCCAGAATAACCCAGTGAACGACCCCTTACACAGATGAACGAACGGGGGGGAAAAATCACACATCGTCCTTTGGGGTATCGTAGAATTGGCACAATTATAAGCTGCACTTTTGGAGCCCCCCAATGACTTCTGGTTGCTTTTGGAAAAAACCACACCCTACAGTGTTGTTAATAGTTAGGGTTATATAGTTTATAAAAAAATAAAATAGAAAAATTTTTTTCTGTAAAAAGAAATCCCTGACCTTCTCCCCATATATCAAACCCCTTGCCCGCCCCTTTTCACCTGCCCTCAAGAAACTCCAGAATCCGTCCATTTCTCACGGGGAAATGACAAAACCTCATTATGCTCTTATTCTTTCTCGTCTTGACTACTGCAACTCCTTGCTTATGGGGTCTCCCTCTGCAAACTCTCCCCCCTCTCCAATCGCCAGAATGCAGCACCAGGCTTGTCTTTCTCTCCACCCGCTATACTGATCCTCACCCTGTGTCAATCACGCCGGTTGCCCATCCAGTACGGATACAGTATAAACCACACTCCACCAATAAAGCTCTCCACAGCGCTGCTCTTCTACATCCCTCCCTAGTCCGTCTACCGCCCTCCCCGTGCTCTCCCTCTGTGATGATATCAGACTACTTCCTCAACACCCCAAACCCTCCCATCCCCCGCCTACAAGATTTCACACGTGCGGCACCAATTCTCGGAATATCTCCCCGCGGGCGATCAGCCATTCAAAACCCCTCACATTTTTAAGGGGGCCCGAAAATACATCTTCTCAGTCGGCCTACCAAGATCCCTAACTGCTATCACACACATCTGTCACTCCCGCAGGGGCATTCACGGGCACTTATCGTATATAGATTACAGTCTGTGGCATTTCATCCATTTTCATGAAACCACCCCCTATTTATGAACAGGCCCGGACCATTGAAAATTGGCACTTCTTACCGTATGTTTCACCCATACACCCTAAATAGATTGTAACTCTCACGAGGCTTCCTACACACCTTGTGTCTCATCTGTAAGTACTTTTAATGTTAATGACTGTATGTGTACCTTGCAATTTGTTAAAGTGCTTCAAATTTTGGATGCTATAAGAAATAAAGCTTATTCTTACTTATCCTGCAACGTCTGAGGTTGGCTCATGTATTGGGACTCTGAGAATCATTGAGGACCAGGGAAGTTCTATGTTTAAGTAAACAGCAGTAATTACTTATTTTTTTTAAAATAATAACAATCAGCTCTCAATGTTATTCAGGTTTACCAGCTCCTATCTTCAGGCAACAGCATGGGTGGGAGTACCAGGTCGATTAAACAGAGGAGCAAGTTGATAAATCATTAGACCCAAAATGGCCCATGGAAACTTTTTTCGTGTTAACTTGGTTAAAAAATATTGTTCGACACCCCCCCCCTAATCTCTTATTTTGACCCTGTATTGAAGAAACAATATTATAAAAATGTATTTTAAAAAAAAAATTTAAATTACGTTACAAACAATTAAGGAAAGGTTCCAATTTTCCCCCAATTACAGATTAAGATGGGTACAGGCACCTTCAACACACCTTCCTTTTGCTATAAAAGGAATTGATCTAATGATTTTAATATATTCTGACCATTGATCCTTATATTAAAAAAAGGAAAAAATTTCCCAAATTTAAATAAAGGGTTATGATTATCAAAAGGGTATAAAATCTTTAAAGGAAAATGCAGTAGAAGGGCGGCAACGGGTAAACCTGAACGTACTAAAAGCAACAAAATTGGGTTCGCCCCAGTATTTGGGGGTAAAAATATGTAATTCCGGAAAAAAGGCGTCCCAGGGCCAGGCTTTATGTTTCAGTGAAGAGCCCGCTTTTCCAACCTTGTTCTAAAAAAATTGTAATGAGAGGGCTGTGCCCCCGGAGGGTTTTTCGCGCCCTAGCAACGCCCCTGCCAGTTGTCTTACCCTAAAATGCTCCAGTGTTTCAGGGTAAAACTCACATGGCTGTGACCAGGTAACCTGCAGCTATTTCATGCTGCTTGTCCTTTGGGAAGCATAAAGTAGCTGACCGGTTCCCTTTATATGTTTGAGAAGGTGAGGAGAAGTGGCTGAGATCTCTCTTACGACACTTACCTAAATTTTTTGTTTAGATATTTTTACAATTTAAGACCTGATTTAAGGAAAGAAAGGAGGTAAATTTGCAGTGAATCTTTTCATCTTTTGTAGTTTTTCTATATTCAGTATTTTTTCAATATCCGTATATTAGTGAAATGTTTTTATGCAATTTGCCAATGTTTTGCACATACGGCCTTTGACTCCACATGCTTCTGTTGGATACAAACAAAAGTAAAAATCATGACCCCTGTGACTCTCCTTGTATTGTCTTCTTTATTTCTTTGGTAGGTCGTGACCACAGATGGACCTAAAGTTTTTTGTGCATCTGTGTTTTCTATGACGCGTAGCATTGTGCATGATGGGAATCCTAGTTCATCTACCACTGAATGGACCTATTAGTAACTGAAGTAATTTCACAGCACTTTTTAATTCTGAATACAAAGCTGTCTCCTCTGCTCTCTTTTCGGAAAGCCTGTGTTGTTCTTGTGAATTGACGAGACTAGTGCTGGCTGGTACCGATAAGCAACTGTCCTGTGACATATTGTTTTTATTAACTCTGCGGATGTCATTCACCATTAAGCACAATTGGATTCATTTGTGTATGTTTTCATTATTTTATTTACTTATGTTTGCTCATGCCCAACATGATGCCAATGAAAATGCTGCCGACGTGCTCGCCTGCACTCTTCATTTATTTATGCTCAATTGATATTTTTTTTTCTCTTTGTCTTCAGGGTAAAGAGATTGACCTTTTTTGGTTGGCTGTGAGTGAAGATTGCTTTGCAGAACCAGCTACTTATATAAGGTAACTTTTATTGTAACATGGTTCAGTATGCATGTATTTCTGGGTAGATTTAACTTTTTTTTTTTATAAAATGAGTGCAATTGTAGGTGGGGACTGGCGGTGTACATTTCTCTATAGATTTTCAAAAAGTTCAAATTTTCCTCCTCATGTTAACAGGACTTATGCAGTGGGTATCTGCACATGACCATTTTTCTGGATACAACCACCCTCTTACTATAGCTTTCTCCAGAAACAACCACTGGCACTTAATTTTGTGGTGTCCTTACAAAGAATCAAATCTTAGGCTTTGTTCCATGGAAAGCAATGGACGTCAGTGCTTTGCTGTGGAATATGGATGCGAAAATGGATACTAATTGGTCCCAAAATTGTGGGAAGTTGGGGTTAAATCATATTTGACGGGGACATAGTTGGAACCATATTATGTATAGTTTCTGGACTGTTCAGTGATCCAAGAGGCATCCATTATTACAACCACATACACGCATTTTCAAGATGCCCATAACACATAGTGAACCTATAAGAGATTTTTATGACCTGCCAAATAGACCTGCCATAAAATTGGAATCATTAGATTTTTGACCATGAGGATCCCAATGGTCACCTCTCCATAGCGTTTTAGGACCTGAAAATGCCAATGGTAAGACTTCCACAGATCTCCGTTACTGCATTGGAACAGTTTCTGTATATCAATTATTATAATGAAGGGTGACTGTAAATGGGTGATTTCCTCTACACAGGTAATTAGGACCAGGAGTTTGATGGTGTGGGTGGTCAGACCGCCCTGGTCACACTTCTGTTTCACTGACAATGCAGGAAATCTCTGAAAATGGCACCCTCAATTCTGTATATTTGTGCACATATTCCATGGCCATGGTTGCAGGTTTGGTTTGCCCAATTCTTTTGTCCTCCTGCTATGAATGGTAAATGTGGTAGAACTCCTCCTTTATCCGATTAAGACAGTGAGTTTCTCTCCTTACAAGACAGAACATTCAACATTTTCCCCATACACTATCCTTCAGTAATTCTTTCTGTGTAGTGGTAGGTGTCCTATGTTACATAGGTTATATATACATAGGTTATATATACAATACACTCAAAATGGCTTCAGCATGTTTTTAACAAGGTATGTGTCATACAAGCATTGCAAGCTTGTCTCATTGCCTTGTAAATGGCACCATGAAGATGGCCCCTAGTTGCTAACCTGCCATGAGACACAAGCAGATTGTTGTAAAAGAGTGTCACCTGCCTGATGTTAATAAGCAACCTTTTCAAAAATTAATAGCTCTTTAAACACCAGGGCACCTGTGATGTCCTTATCAGCCAGTTATAGCTGTGCCATGTGATGTCAGTACTCAGTAGTGCTTTCCCTGACCTTGTCAGAACATAACATGGCCAATTAAAGTTAATCTAAATGTAACATTGTCATCGTAGTGTCACATAACTATTGAACATGTCACCAATTTTCTACGTTAATATGTTTCTAAAAGTGCTATCGGCATGAAATTCTCACCAAATATTGGTAACAACCCATCCAATAACCACATAACAATAAATCAAACACTCGATGTCAATTTCTTAGGTGTAATAATGAGAAGTGCCACATGGAAAAAGTATTGAACAAATGAAAAAAATGGGTAAAAAGCCATGAAACCAGCTGATATCTATCAGTAATTAGAAAGCAATCCTGCCACTTAGTGAAAAATATCAGCTGGTTCAACTCATGGCCTATAAAAAGGTGCCACAAAAGAAACATCTCATGATAAGCAAAACCACTGTGCTTTCTCAAGACCTTCACAACCTTATTGTTACAAAACATACTGATGGAATATATTATTTTCTTTTTTGTTTTTCACCTATCAATATATCTATGTGCAGTATCTAGCTCACATCCATCCATCCTCAACTGGGTTCAGCAGAGTTCAAACTTAGCACAAATTTGTGTTTACAACATATACAAACTGAAATGATCAGTTTTTATCAGTTTTTCAATCCGTTTTCTGTCACATAAGAGGAAAAAACAAAAAGTCAAATCTGAGACAACTGGTGACAAAAATTAACTTAATGCTTTTAAGGTCCATCTCTCTATCTATCTATCTATCTATCTGTCTGTCTATCGATCTATATATCTATCTATCTATCTATCTATCTATCTATCTAGGATAATCTATCTATCTATTCATCTATTTAGGGTTGTGTTTTAAAGGGTTTATCTCACAAAATATTATATTTAGTTAAATAGTGCACCAAATTATAAACAACTCTTGTTTTTCAACTCATTAAAAAGTGTAGCAATAAAGAGTTATGACATTTACTTACAGTATGGTGCCACCTGATGTTTAAAGTGTATAACAATATGCATGTCCACCTTGAAAAGCTGAGTTTTGGTGGACACACATGCTCAGTGATTCTCCTCAAATCTAGTTCATTGAAGAGTAGTCATAGAATAGATTTCTTCTCGACTGGGATGGACCAGTGCCTCAGCAGTAACATGAGAATATTTAGCTGACTAGACTTCTTCTGTTCAGCTTGTTATGATTGTAAAGTAAGTAGGGATTATATTGTCATGTGCCAGGGAGAGAGAAGGTAACTGATTCTGTACAGAGCCTGTCCCCAGCAGCACCGATTAGTATTGGCATCAAGGACGACACACGGAAGCAAAAGATAATTCAACACAGTTTAAATTACTTTAAGACAGCTACTTAGCCTTCTTCACATGAAAATGGGATAACCCTTTTAAAGGAACAGTCAGTATCAAGATAGGAAACACTGGGCCTAACAAAGGAAGAATCCATCTATGAATGAATAGGTTCACTTTTATTTTGTATTTAGATTCTGATTTTCACTGCCTGTATTGTCCATACCATTAATAAAGACTTAAATAGTAAAAAATAGAACCCTTTGTTGGGAAGGTCCCTTATTAGCAGATTACAGTAGTTCTCCCAGTTGGGATTAACTTTAATCCATAGGGAAACCTGGCAATAAGTGTTTATATTCCCTGCAGTGCCCCTACAGGGAAAAGTAAGCATTACACAGTTACCTTTCAAATGTATGTATTGTCAGTGTAAACCAGGCCTAGAATGCTAGAAGTAATTTTTTTAATATCTGTAAAATCTGGACAAAAAAACGGACAATGAACAGAGGACTCTGTTTACTCTGAATTCTCTAATAGAGCATTATAATGGGTAAACTCTTTAAAGCCTAATGTAATTTGACTTACTAAAGGATGTTCTTGTTCTTCTATTTTTGCATCTGCTCTACACGACCTATGTAGAAACTATAATGTTTAGGATTCACAGGGCCAACTTGGCCAGTAAGACAGTTGGCAGAAACATACCCCGAACAAAAAGTACATTTTCTGCCCAAGTCTGATTTCTTTCTACCTTGACTAAGGGAGATTCGCTTCTTGACACAACTTCTGGCACCCAACAATCCCGCTGTCACCTTTAACTACTTTAGCAGCACCCATGCTATTGGACTGAAATCTGGGCATAAAAGGTGATTGGATAACGAGGTACACAACAGTCTTCCACATCTGAAACTTCTACTACTTTCTATGGCTAACACGGTAAAACATTATACCACTACCGTCTGAACATTCATAATCCAAGTTATTACAAGATTTGGGTTATGTGTTACCCGAATTTTGATTGGAGTTGTCTTGTTTGACACGTCTTTGTTATTTCTCTAAAGTAATATTAATGGCCTTCGAATTCATTTCTTAAAGTTCAATCATGTTTTATTGCTGCTTTTTGATCAACCATTTGTAATGTAGATGCGTCCTACGTCTGTCATACACAAGATGGACTAAGGTGACCGGACTCTTTGATGACCTTGTCGTTATAATCTTGTGATGTCAAGTAAAAATTTTATGATTTTTATGATAAATTTGCTCTTTGAGGAAAATGAATCTATACATTTTGGCTGTCCGTGCTGAAGCTGTTAAATGTCTGATAGGGTGACATATTATTAAAAAAAAAACATGTAGAGCACAAAAAGTAATATATTGATTAAAACATACCGAGTTAATTAGAGGAAAAACGGGCTGGCATAGATAAATTTGGTCACTTTCTATGACTTTATGTGAAGAGTTTGTCACAGAATCCACCACAGGTACAAAATATTTTCAGATATTCTGCACAGTATGGCTGCTATATTGGTGGCAAAATTCTGTTAGGAGCAATTGTCCCAAAAAATTGTAGCAAAGCTGGATTCGTATTAAGTATATATTTGCCTTCTTAGTAGAGGAACCAGTGTTGATAAGTCCATCCATGTTTCAAGGGGTTATTGTGTTGGGGCATTTGATTTTACAATTGTAGCACACTTTGTATGTATCTGGATGTTTTAGTACTAATCTATTCTGTTGCTTTACACAGAGAATGTGCTTGTAGTGGTTCTTCTTAGTACAGTCTGAGGGTGCATTCACACTTAGTGGTATTGGCAAGGCAAGAAAGGCATGCACATCAAACTACCCCCAACATTTCCACTTTTTATGAGCCTGGGCCATGAAATGAGTCAAAACAGTTTTCCTAAAAGTGTCATTTCTGTGTATTTTAAGGGTCAGAGCAGGGACATGACTTCAATGTCCACTGATTTAGGTTTCAGAAGTTTGGAGGTATGTTTCTATAAAAGTGTTCCTTGAACCTTGTCATTAAAAAACACTATTTTTATATATTTGGCTTTCATTATTGGGATTCTGTTTATTGATGGTCTGTGCATAAAAAACCCTCTTTCATTGCAACTATTCTGGCCACAGAGGCAAAACACAGCAAAAAATGTCACCTGTAAATACAGACCTATTCCCTTCTAACCCACGCACTAGGGTTTATTTCTTTGGACGCTAACCTATTTCCGTTGCTGTGATTTTTGGCGACAGTGTTCATATTTTTTTCATCAACATCTTCCAAGGGTTAATTTATTTATTTTTTTCAGTCGCCATAGCCGTATGAAGGGTTATATTTTTCATTGTATTGCTTAACCAGATAGGTCGACATGTCTGAAAGTTGGCATTCGCGCCTATTAATGGCATAGAAAGCGCTTGATTTATGAACCCGCTCTACAACGGGCCATAAATCAGGTGCATTCTAGCGCTTGTACAACATTTCTGGCTCAGGTATACCACTTTGAAAGTGCTCTACCTGTTCCAACAGTAATGCGCCTAGAATTGGCGTTGCGAAGCTATAAATCCATAGCTTCGTATGATTCTAGTGCGCCCTGCCTCCCGCACGCCCCTGATCCCAGGTGCATTACAAAGTGCCGCTTGCACTTTGTAATGCGCCCAGGAGTGGCGTGCGTGAGGGATTTCAGCGCAGCGAACGGGGCTGTTCCTGATATTGGGCTGAAAAGACGCCAGATATCTGGTGCAGCCCCGCTCATCCCATAATGTATTAGAAAATCAACAAAGAATTATTTGTAGGGTAGAATGGGAAAGCAAATACAACTGTTTTTGGGTTTCATTTTTACGGAGCTCATCATATAGTATAAATGACACATTAAATTCATTCTGTAAGTCAGTATGAATCAATTGGTTCCAAATTTTGTTTGGCACTTTTTTCCATCCAGAGAATTATTTCAGGATAAGCTGTAGCTTCGTACCATTTTAGAGTACATACCATTTTTTAAACATTTATTCTATATTTTTTTCGGAAGTGGTGGCAACACAAAAAAAAAAAATGCTTATTAATGCATGTAAATGATGAAATAGCTAAGTTCTAAGTTAATTCCAATCATGGCTTCTGTGGTGGGTGCTCCTTTTAAAAAACAGCCATAGCCCATTGTGCATGAAGCAGGTTCAGCATCTGAGCCCACTCCATGCTCGTCACCTGACATTGCGAAGTACATATCAGCAAGAGGTTAAATGAGTATACCAGACTTAGACATGTAGGGCAGTTCCACAGGTGAACCTCAGGTAACAGTTCCCTTGTCCCCATGTGTCAGATGACCCTCTATGTCACATTGGGAGACACCAGTATTATAAGCGGCATTTGACAGTTCAAAATTTTGCAATACCCTCTCTAGAGTAAAAGTAGTATTATGTGCTGGTCATTCAAAAAGATGTCTGGCCATGTAATACGTGGCCAGGCCAGTACCACTGGAGCTGGTCTTAAGAGGGTTTTCTCACCATGCTGTTTCTTAGTCACAGGCAGCTTCAAACTCACACTGCCTGATCAAGCTGTGGGTGCTTTTATAGCAGTAATTAGCATATTCAGTTCTAGCTTCTAGCTGAATTCTACAGTGCATTAGATTTAATCTGTAGTAAAACAAAGCTACAGACCTCCAAGGAGTGAAACAAGTGCTTATAAAAAGTAAACAAGCTAATCTTGTTACAGATAAATACTCTGCTCCATCAGACCATGGTAACATCACTCCTTGCTCTCTTTCTAATCTGGAAAGGAGATCTGGACAGTAACCGAGAGACACTTGTGTGCACTCGGAGCAGATAAAATCTCTCTTATCTCCTAACCAGGGCAGTATCAGAAGAACAATGTATTTAGTAAACGTTTTCATTTACTTTTGAAAGCTAATCAATGTAGTGAAAAATATCCTTCAATCCCTCCAAAGTCCCATAGAACTGGACAGTTTAATGATATTTACAAACCCATATAGGACATTCTTGATGAGACAACGCGACATATGTTGAGTATGAAGCGTCACATTTTATATTCATCCATCCAATAGTCCAGAACATTTGATAGTCTGTCACCAGATCCCATTAATGCCAGATTAATGGACAGAATTTCATATCATTACTGTATATTGATTGTTGATTCACTCACTGTTCATTCTTAATCTTTTTGTGATACAGTAATTTAAAGTATTCCGAATTTTAGCACCTCAATTTCAACATTAGTCAGAAATGTATTATCTGCAGAGACGCTCTGTTTCCTTCTTGTTTCTTATGAATAAACAAGCAATCTTCTCCTTGTGTACTCACGTTGGGTATATGCATAGAATTCGCCACGTTTAACGTCTGCGCCGGTGCACAAATTGCCGGGCTCTCTTGTTATAGCAGAATAGCATTGCTACAGATCAGTATTAACAATGCAAACACCCTAAATCACTAATAGAAGCGCGCTAAGCTTTTAATTCCACAGAATTTATTGCTCGCTGTATTTCCATGAATTTATAACGCTTTGATTCTTAAGAGCCCCATTTAATCAGTTTTGCCTGGCACGGAACATAATAAACAACTTTTCGGTGTTAAAGTGCCACATGAGAGAGGTTGCTAACAAGGAAGTTAAGTGTTTCTGCCACTAGCAGTTTTTCACTGTATTTTTCATGAGCTGTTACTTGCAGTAATGTACTTTGCAGGCTTCCGAATGCCGCTTAAACATTGTGATAAGCTGCATAGCCCTCAGGCTCTCTTACAGGTATCACCGAGAAGCGGCTCCGTCTGCTTCTCCCTCGGCATAGAGATTGCTGTTGTAGTGATACTGTGAATCCTCTCACTGCTATGCATCAGTAACTCTTAAAGAAAAAACACTGGTACCCGATGTTCTAGTGCACTATGCATCTCTCATAAGGGGTTGTCACATAGAAACAACCCCTTCCGAAATAGATGCTGGTCCAGCACTGTGCTGATAGCTCTTGGGTCTGGTTTCTCAAGCTTTCGAGGAAGTGGCAGCCTAATGTAGCATTACAAGATGTTCATTCAAATAAATTGCTATCTATAGCAAAGTTTAACTTGCCAGCTACATCACCGTGAACAGTTATCTAGTCTTAGAACACAACCAAAGTTATTAAAAGGCAGCGAGATAACTTTCTGTGCTACAATATTACTATGCGTTATCTATCAAGTTTATCTTTGCTACATCAGGAAATGCATGGATCACCAGTGTCAAAAGTGCTCCTACAGAGTAGTACTGTGTTCTGGCTTAAAATGAGGGGTCCTGAGTTGAGAACCCATAACTTTGTCAACTATGTGCCTTAATAGGACAAGGTTTGTCTTTATGAGACAACTGCTTTAAGCAGTTCTAAGATTATGCTTTTAGGCTCAACCTTTAGGGCATGTCATCTTGGCACGGGTGTTCGCCCCGGTTTTTCAGGCAGTTTGCGGTTTTGCAGACCGCCTGAAAAACCAGCCGAAAATGAGCACAATGGGCTCTATGGAAAACCCGTGCAGCAGTCCCCACTGCATGGGTTTTCCGCCCGCCGGTTTTTCCGTCCGTGGGCCGTCCTAACAACATTCTACATGCACATTCTTCCGTCCGGTTTTCGGACAGAATATGTGCAAGTGAATGTGAAGGGGGAGGGCTTTTCTCCGCTCATCGCGGAAAAAAGCCGTCTCCCCCGCGGCCGTGGGGACGGCTGCAAAACAGGACAAATACCGGTCGGATAAACAGACCGGTATTTGTCCCTTACCGTGTGAACGCACCCTAAAGGTGTTGTCCCATCATAAACATTTATGGCATATAGATAGGATATTTATACATATTCATATATGACCAACCTTTAGATTAGCTGAATGCATGGCAGCCAGCCGATATATCTGGGTATCTCCTTATCCCAATATAGAGTCATTCACCAATATTTACTTTTTGGCTCCGGCCAAACAGAATGTCACCGTACCACAGTGTTCACATGCCATTGCCTGATGTCACCATTAAGTGATCACTCTGAACAGTGATATCATTAAATGTATTAATTTCCATATCAATGGCATGTGATGACTGCAGCCAGTCAGTGACATTTTGTTTGAGTGGAGTCAGGAGGTAAAAAGAAGACCAGCAGAGATGGCAAATAATGGCAGCCCTGGGACATAGGTGAAAGGAGAGGTGACTATAAAGGTGGGTTCACACTATGTTCACAGCAACGTTCGAGGTGTCCATCAGAGTACTGTGAAAATAGGTACCCCGGCAGATACCGCAGAACAGCTGCGGGGGTTCCATGAAGAACAGTAGAGCAGACGTAACCCTGCATGGGCTACGTTTGTTCTATTTCCTGGTGATGTACGCATTTCTTATGGTAGACAACGCTATTGAGTCTTGCAAGATAAGCAGTATCCGCCGGGGTACCTTTTTTCACAGTATCCTGACAGTTGCCTTGAACATAGCCATTAACGTAGTGTAAAACCGCCCTAAGCTTGTTTATTTTAACAGCATAAAAAACTACCCTGCAAGTGCATTATTAAAATGACCCTGAAAACCCCTTGAAGTTGCATTAACTTTAAAGGGGTTGTCTCACTACATTGATTCCTCTTACCTCAGTCCCGTTTTCTTGATTTCATTTTGAATTCAGGGGCGTGTTTGCTGGCTTCTACTAGACTGCAGTAGAAGCCAGGTCTGTAGCTATAGCAACCACTGCTGGCAGCCTATCAGGAGAGATCAAACAGGTCTATAGCTATAGCAACCAGTGCTGGCAGCCTATCAGGAGAGATCAAACAGGTCTGTAGCTATAGCAACCACTGCTGGCAGCCTATCAGGAGAGATCAAACAGGTCTGTAGCTATAGCGACCTGAGGAGCTGATGCAGCCCATGCAGGATATCTCAGAATAGGTAGGACACTGTTAATGGACATATATTGCAAAGTGACTTGTTTTTGCAAGATCTTTAACATAAAAAGGAATCCTTGTAGTGAGACAACCCCTTTAACTTGAGTTAATGCTGTGATTTTTGGATGTGAGAATACTCCTTTTAAGCTCTTGGACCGAGTTCTATATAACATTGCTATGGTTTTTGTCAGGCGGTTGTCTTTTTATTTAGAGTGCAAATGCTCTAGGTTTCAGACTCCATTGACAGTGGTTAAAAGAGGCTTCTAACAATTATTATAGTACTTTCACAGATCAGCAATGAATATCTGCTAATACATTATTTTATGTACTTTTATATTGCATGTATCATTTATTTGATTTTATACCTGTAATTGTTTATAGGTGCACTTTATAAATTATATACTTGTCAGTTCTGCTGATTCCTCTTGGAATCACCTGAAAAAAAGTGGGGTTTAATTAAACCCTGCCCGGCAGTAGGCATTTTGCGGGAGTTCCTGGACAGTTCAGGGGTGTTTCTGGGAAAGCTTAAAGGGGTTTTGCCACGAAGTAAAATTGATGTGGGAAGTTTGTAAGTTAAATAATAAACATTTTCACCATTCATCATTGTTAAAAATCCTGGGCCATTTTTGTTTTAGCTGCTCCTCTAGTGATCTATTGTTTACAGCTCGTCTCCAGGGGATACGACCAGGGCTGAGAGGGTCTCAATCCTGGTCGCACATGCTCAGACATCACCTCTCCTCTCAGGCAGCTACTGAGTGTTCAAACCCCAGGTGCTGTCATTCTACACCCGTCCTCTGTACTCCTTAGTAATTAGTCAAACAGTGCAAATAAATTAAAGAAAAAGAAACCTCAATCAGGTATCTGCATTGATAAAGAGAAATAAAATCCACAGGTTTGGTTCCTGCAGGGATTTGAACCTAGGACGCTTGTGCCTGAAAGGCAAAAACTTTACCTCTCAGCTACTCACAGTTTTATACATAAACAGACCTTTCTTTGACTACAGAGAGGAAAGGCATGGTGATGTCATCCTGCTGGGTCACATGATCTGCAATTCAAACAAATCACACATGCCCCCTTCTGAGCACACAGAGCTGAAGAGCTGGATGCAGGAGTAATGAAATGAGATTGTGGCAAAACCCCTTTAAAGGATGTTTTGAAGGTTTGCAAATGAAATACATTGACATCACTGCTCTTACATCTGTGGCTCTTTATCTGTAGTCAAACCTCAGCATTCTAGATGTGATTGTATAAGGCAAATGCATTACTGTTTAGGGGAGTTGGCCAAACTTTAGCTTGTTTTCAGTACCAAGAAGATTCAGTTTTGCAAGGTGTCACATCAGCTGTGACTGAGCACATGGAATAGGACTGGGGGAGCTGCCTCATTGTCGTTGGTTGCCAGGAAAAGCAAAAAGAGTGACATAGTGGGAAGATTGTAAGCTCTGTGTTGCCTGGATGACATAGATATTAGCTCCATGAAGGATTATGTGGCTGACAGAGCAAAGTCTGCAGCACGAGTTAAGTTGTTACACATTGGGACAAGTATAGATATGGGGGATATTTTCAGTTAACACATTCACATTTTTGAATTCCAGGCTTTGTTTTTTTAAGTTCAGATGTCGAAGATTTTTTACCTTGCATATTTCAAACAGTGGAGTCCACAGTACAGATCCAGGACAGTTCTGCAAAAAATGAGCATGCAACTTGCTATGGTTTCTGCACTGATTTTTTTTTTCTGCGTAAGGAAAAAAATTGCCACGCAGAATCCTCAACACAAATGATGGCGATGCTGCCATGTGGGAACATGGTCTTACTGTTTGTGTTCAAGAGATGGAGCTTTTACTGACCTAAGTTGTCCATTTCTCTTAGTTTAAGCTACAAGTTGTGAAGATTTTTGGGCACGATCCACATTCATTATCAACTCAACTCAATTTCTTTACTATGAATATGCTGCAGTAATTCGCATAGACCACAGAGTAGTTGAGGTTCATGTTGATCCAGTTTGTTCTTATTACATCATAATTTCCTGATTTTATTAGCAGTAACATTTACTAGTGGATTATACTAAAGTACATGCAGTCCCCGATTTACACCGTTCCGACTTACATCTGTTCCCTAGTTACAAACGGAGACTGATGGGGCATGCTGGCACTTGTAGTTCCATGTTCCACGGCAGATAATAGCTGTGGAATGACAAGTTCCAGCATGCCGCAGCAACACATGAGGTGAAAATGAGGTGAAATCTTCTTAACAGGAGCACAGGCAGCAAAACAGATGTAAAAACCCTTCCCTGCACTATCCAATACTAAAAAAAAAAAAACTTTTGTGCTGGAGTTACATTTAATAAATATATCTGTTCCAATTTACATACAAATTCAACTTAAGAACCAACCTATAGTCCCTATCCCGTTCATAACCCGGGGACTGCCTGGTATGTTAGACTCACTGGTAAGCTCCGTTGTTGCATTTGCATATAGAAATGGCATTATTTTACCTTCCTGTTGGTAATTCATTCAATAACTTAAAGGAGTGTTCTCACGAAGCAAAGTGTACTGCACAGGTCGGCTCTCAGCTAGTTGTGAGAGGATGGTGCGTGAGAATGAGGAGGGTGCTGTTTGCGGCTCCCCATTCTCCTGTATGGGAGCTCCCAATTATAGCGGAGTGCACACATTTGGCTACATATGAACTCGCCTTCCTCATGCACAGTCGGCTTGCAGCTGACTGAGAGACGACCTGTGCAATATACTTTGCTTTGTGGGAACGCCCTTTAATATAGTAGAGATATTTAGCTGGTGTTACAAAGCTGGGCCGGTTAGTCTTATAAGTTGGGTAGCTTGTCTTTTGGGTCCATGTTTATATGATTTGTCTGACTGGAAAAAAAAACTCCACTTCCTAATACCATTACTCTGTTAGCTACAGGATAGAGTGCCTCTCTGTTTGGTGGATCTGCCATGTCCCTGTATTACACAAACCGCCCACAGATATGTAATACTTAATTTCCCCTGTTGGTGATGCTGCAGCTAGATCCCTACACATGTGACAACTGATTGCTGATGGTTCCACTGGCACCCTATAATCCGTTCTAAATAGAAGACCTAACAAAACAAATTGTCCAAAGTGGACCACCCCATTTAACTATCTCCTAGTTTTTCTGGTCTAGATCTTCAGTGTGCTATGCTATGCCTGCAGGGTGTTTTTTCATCCGTAACCAAAACCACACATTGACACCATTGACTGTCTATGTTCACACAGTGGATTTTGATGCAGATTCCATCATGTTGGAATTCTGCGTTAGGTAGCTCAGATGCAATAGGCCCCAATTAAACAGGGCTAATCTGTGTCCAAAACTGCAGCAAAAGCTGCTTTAAAATAAAAAACCATGGCAGAAATCTGATGGTATCACCTTGGGTCTGCTTGAAAAATCTGATGAGTAAACCCACAACAAAATATCAAAAGGATAGCTTGACCATTTCTCTGAGGAACCGTCATTTTTTATGTAGAGTGCAAACCTCATGGTTCCAACCTGTACAATTGTGTGGGTCATAATTGTACAGACGAGTATAGGACCAGTGAAGATTCAGTCACTGGTCCAATACGTGATCTCACTTGCAGTGGCAGCCCCCCATTTCAAGCAGTGACTTTGTTAAACACTCCTGAATCCCACCTTCTGAGGATGTCTCACACACTCACAACAGGCAGACCTATCAGGTGCCATATAGGGTGCCACCAGGAGTAGAGATAGCCTTGTGAAAGCAGGATGGTGGACCATGACGGAGAGACTTATGAGCGGACTTAAAGCCCATATTCTCCTGATCCATAGTCCCCACAGTGAGAAGACCAGCAGTCTGGGTGTGCAACACTAGGTAAAGTGCTCAGTATCCTGATGAATACCATTGTGGGGTGTGACCGAGCCATAGAAATTTATCGAGCAATCATATTCCAAATTTCACTGTTTGCTCTATTTCCCGAACATTTCCAGAGCTTGGCCTACAACACTTTTCTGTCCGATACATAAATCAAATACTTTGGGAAATAGAGCCAAAGTAGTCCAATTCCGAGTGTCTATTGATTTTTATGGCCCCAGTATCCATCAGAATACATTTTTATCAGTATCCCGATGGATACCACAAACGGGTTTCCTAACATAATGGGATTAGGGCCTGTTGCCCACGAATTTTATTGGAGGAACCAATACATCTTATTATATTAATAATTGACTTTTTTTATTCCAGCGAGTGGCTGTGTAGACAGGAGGGTTCATTGCTCTGCTGTGCAGGGCCCATTATACCATTAAGATGGCCCCATAAAGAAGTGTAAATCTAGACTGGATAAACAGGGGGCATTTTTTTTATAATTTTGCCCAAAAATTTGGGGGCCCCCCCGACTAGAAAAAAACCCCCCAAACTTAAAAAAGTGCACCTTTTTTTTTCTTTACCGTTTCCTAAAAAGAAGAAAAAAAACCAAAATTTTGCCTTTAAAATAAAAAATTTCCCAGGGGCCCCTTTGAAAACGAAAAATGTCATTTGTTTCTGAAAAAACCGCATCCTTTAATTAAATTTCCCCTTTTTTGTTATTTCCCCGGTGGGCCCATGAAAAAATTTTGAAATGAAAAGCAAATTTTTTTTACAGGTGGGAGATTGGGGCTGTAACTAATGAATGTGTTTTTTTGGCAGTAACACAGAATAAAGGTTGGTGTCACATTAAAATAAATGACATTGTGCTGTTGTTTCTGTCTTTTGCAAATGAATTTGCATTTTATGTATATTTAATACTCGGCTGCCTACAAGGTTTTAGTTCCAGCGCTGCTAACGTTACATATCTCGACTTTGTACAAATGTTTTTTTATGACTATTATTTATTTATTTGTAGCTTGTTACCACCTCCCGGGCCTTTCCTTTTTATGGGGTTGAAAGTGTGTAGATTTCGAAAATTCCGTCGGTTTATCGGTTCCCAAAATTAAACATTCAAAATTTTAAAAACTAGGTTTTAAAAAAATTTAATTTAATCTTTTTAAATATTAACATATATATTTCCCCGGGGTAAATTTTAAAATTTTTGCGTATGGGATACCTTTATATGAAAACACAATTTCCCGATATTAGTGAGGTTTCCCCAAAAAAGAAAAATATTTTTGTGTTAAAACCTTTAACAAATTTTCTGCTATTCTTCCCGTTTGGATTTTGTTTTTTGTTTTGGGTACGGCCAAACCCAAAAGCCAACAAGCGAAAAATGTTCAGAATTTTTTTTTTGTTTTGTTTTTTCTTTAACCCTTTTTGGGCTTTTAAAAAACAGTTTTTTTGGCTCACCATACCGGGCCCAAAAAACAATGGGCCACATGTAAAAAAACTTTTGGTCTAAATCTCACCTTTTTTTTCCCAAAAAAACCTATGGGTTTAAAAAAATGAGCTTTTAGACCAAAAACCCCCCATACATGGGGCCCTTTTAAAGTTTTTACAAGTATGTTACCGCCCCCCCCTTTTTCTATCCCCTTTTAAAAGGGGTTTTTCTCCCTTCAGAGTTTCAGAAAAATGCATGAATGAAAAAACTCTGTAAATTTTCCCGGTTCAGATGACTCATTTGCATACAGCTCTTTGCTTGTACAGCTCCATGCCCTGCTTTTTTGCTTTTCAAATGCTTAAATTAAAATCAGTTAGTTCTAAAAATACTAACAGGGCTTCCCTTTTTTCCCGATCCCCCCAAAAAAAAAAAGCCCTTTTTAAAAAGTTTCCTTTTTTTATTTTACATAAATTCAAGCTTTTTTACCTTGGGTTGAAACGCACAGGCCCAATTCCCAAAGGGAACCTTTTTTGTGATGATGTCAACCCCTCTGTTATCTCTTTTTTGAATCAAACAGAAAAAGGGGGGGGAGAATTGTTTTCCCAAGGTCATTTTACGGGGAAACCCGGGGAAAAAAAAGCCAGGGGAGGTCTAAAATTCCCCCCTTGTATTCCTTTAGGGAAAAAACAAAGGAACCAAACCCCAATAAAAATTTGGAAAAATATTTTTAATTTTGGTTTTCCCCTTAAAATTTTTGTAAGCTATTCTTTGTAACAGAAAACCCCCTTTTAAAAGGGGTTTTTTTCCCCTTTGAGTTATACTTTTTATGGGTATTTCCCATATCCCTAACCATTTTTGGTTCCCTTTCTTTAAAAATTGTGGTTTTAACATGGGGGGACCATTTTTGGAAAAGAATTTGGCCCATTGTAATTAAAACAGAATTTGGACCTCCTTTTTTCTTTTATGGGGAAGGAACCCAAAGAGGGGAAAAATGGCCAAAAAAAAGTATAGTTTAAAAAATTTAATTCAAGGTTGTTCATACCTTTGGTTTTTTAAAAACCACTTAGTAGTAAAAAAAAAGGTTTATGTCCACCACTACAAAAACCACTTCCCAACTTTATGCTTTTTTTAATTTAATTACACCCAAAGACTCCCCATTGCATTACTTACCTGAATTAAACCTAAAAAATTTTTCCCACTCAAAAAGCCCCATTTCCAATTGTAGTTTTTGGTCCCTGTAAAAAATTGGTACACAGGGCCCACCAAAAAATTTTAGTTTCATCTCGGGATAAAGGGGGAAAACCCTTAAGGGGGCATGTTATAAAAACCCGGGTCTAATTCTAAGCCCTTTCTTTGGGGTTTCCCCAAAAGAAAAACTGTTTAAGAGCTCCCCTTCAAATTTCATATATTTGCCCAACTAAAAAAATTTAAAAAGGGGGTGTTTTGGGTTTTGGTTGGGGTGAGAAACCCAGGGGAACCATTTCTTAACCTGGGCTTGGGGTTTCCCACCCGGGGCTTTTTTCCCCTTTAAGCAAAATTTTTCATAAAGGGTGGGGTTTTGAGGGAAAATTTGGGCCAACCCTCCCCCCCCCGAAAACATAGGGGCCGCCACATTCCCTTCACAAAAAACCCAAAAGGCCAAAAAAAAACAAAAAGCTTTTACCACAATCGCTTACATACAAAAGCACAAATAAAATGGGGTCCACCCAGTTAAACCAAATAAAACTGCTAAACCAAAACCCCCAAAAAAAAACCCCCCCAAGGCCACTGGGGACCAATATCCCCAAGAAACACGTGCCCGGGGAATTTAATACCCCCACCCCCAATAAAACACACATCCCCCACCAAAAATGGGTGGACTGAATAATACAAACCCTGACCTTTTACAATAAAAAATTTCATAATCAAAAACCCCAATATTCCCAGTACAGTAAACCATGCAATGAGGGGTTTCCATTTTCAAACACAGGCTTGCAGACATTTAAATGATTACTTTTAAAGTTTTAATTTTATTTTGACTCACGGGAGACGTCTCTAAGGGGGTTGGTCTTTTTTCCCTTTTCTTCTTTTTTCCCATCTGCCCAAAAGACGCACAGGGACGCCCTTTTCCCCGGGCTTTTCGCTTTTTAAATTTTAAAATTTTAAAAAACCCAAAAAATTCTTAAAAACTCCCAATTTTATAAAGCACTTTTTTCCCAAAATTCCCCCATAAAAACTCCCCATTTTTCACGCATTTTTTTCCCAAATTTAAAAAGGGGGCCCCCCTTTAACCCACGTAGAAAGCCCACTAAACCCAGGTAGTACCCCCCCTTTTCCCGGGTTTTTGCCCCCCCTGTCCCCAATTGAGGGCCCCCTTTAGCCAAGGGGGAATTTGCCCCCCGTTCCGGGTTTTTTTCCCCCCGTAGCCAGGTGATGCCCCCTGTAGCCAGGTGATGCCCCTGTGGCCAGTAGATGTCCCCTTGTAGCCAGTAGATGTATCCCTGTAGCCAGTGATGCCCCCCTGTAGACAATGATGCCCCCCTGTAGCTAATGATGCCCCCTTGTAGCCAGTGATGCCCCCATTGTATCCAGTGTTTACCCCCCTGTAGCCAATGATGCCCCTGTAGCCAGTGATGCACCCCTTGTAGCCAGTAGATGCTCCCTTGTAGCCAGTGATGCCCCCTTGTAGCCAGTGACGCCCCCCTTGTAGCCAGTGACGCCCCCCTTGTAGCCAGTGACGCCCCCCTTGTAGCCAGTAGAAGCTCCCCTGTAGCCGGTGGATGCCGCCTGTAGCCAGTAGATGTATCCCTGTAGCCAGTGATGCCCCTGTAGAAAGTGATGCCCCTCTGTAGCCAGTAGATGCTCCCCTGTAGCCAGGTGATGCCCCCGTAGACAGTAGATGCCCCCCTTGTAGCCAGTGATGCCCCCCTTGTAGCCAGTGATGCCCCCCTTGTAGCCAGTGATGCCCCCCTTGTAGCCAGTGATGCCCCTGGAAGCCAGTAGATGATGCCCCCCTTGTAGCCAGTGATGCCCCTGTAGCCAGTGATGCCCCCCCTTGTCGCCAGTGATGCCCCACTTGTACCCAGTGATGCCCCTGTAAGTAATCATAAAATAACAAAAAAGAACTCACCTCTGTCCGCGTGTCCCGATCCGGAGCTGATGAGCGGTGTAGCGACGGAAATATTACCTGCTTACCTTTTCACGCAGTGGATCTTTCGGCGGCAGAGTCGCCGACGAGGAGACCCGTTTAATAAGTTATAAAACAGCCGCGCAGAGTCAGGGGCGATCCTCCGGGCGAGGCAGACGGTGCCCCCCTCGGGTGAGCGGCGCCTCGGCGCCCAGGGCGATCGCCCGCCTCGCCCGCCCCTAGGAACGGCCCTGGTGTTCATACATGATGCCCTTAGTCTTTTTCAATAAATCTAAGTCCACACAGCACACAAAACGGTCAGATTTTCGGCAGTTTTGGTGTTTTGAAACCGCTGAAAATCCAACTCTTTTTCAAACCCATAGACTTTAATAGAAAAAATGACCTGTAGTCGACACAGGTCATTTTTTTCAGCTCGTTTTCTGGTGCCGGCGGATTTAGGAACATGTTGTAAAATCTGCTGGTGTTTTTCCGTCGGTTTCCAACACATTCAGTTGTACAGGCTAACGGCAAAAAAACCAAAGCGTACGCGTTTTTTGCGAAAACAGTGACAGAAAACGTGGTCATGCATAGTCAGCTTTCCGATGTTTTTTTTCCTATGCTGTGTGTTTGTAGCCTAAATTACAGGGGGTGTCGGATATAAAGACTAGAATGCTAATTACTGTAGCCAGCTCGGAGAATATATTGACGCAGCAAGGGATACTAGGAGATTCCAGCACCGAAGCCTGCAGAACTGTGTATACCTCTCTGGACTATTAGGCTTTGTCTTAATGCCAGACGTAAAATACCATTGGATTATGTTATAGAATCCAACCTGTATTTTACAAATTGGATTTTGTTTTTAGCCGTTTTTTTTGTGAGGATTTTGAGCTCGGTTTTCGGCCTGCCCACATTGAACAGTACCATTTTTCGGCAGATTATAGAACATGATCTAAGTTTTTGATCGGTTTTCAGATTTGAAAATCAACCTCAGAAAATCCGAGCTTTGTCCCCCACAGCTCGGATTTTCTGATGCGGTCCATGGGGATGGTTTAGAGTTGGATTTTTTTGCGGATTTTAAATACTGAATCCGCATTAAATCCAACTGTAAACTAGTGCCGTGTAGACATGGCCTCATAAGGTTGTGTTTACATGGCAAAGACCAAATACCAGTCGGATT
The DNA here is from genome assembly GCA_025379985.1 of Phyllomedusa bahiana. Classification (NCBI taxonomy): domain Eukaryota; kingdom Metazoa; phylum Chordata; class Amphibia; order Anura; family Hylidae; genus Phyllomedusa; species Phyllomedusa bahiana. The sequence continues at coordinate 4,700 of JAODAL010009491.1, read as the reverse complement.
TTCCGACCGATATTTGGTCCTTTTTTGGCACACAGTGGGACGGCTTTTGTCTGCTTCACACCAAACATGTTCATGTTCCACCCGAAAACTGGGCGGAAAAATGAACATGTTCTAAGTTTTTCGGACAGCCCGCGGTGCAAAAATACATTCAGTGGAAAATCTGTGCAGTGGGACCTGCTGCACAGATTTTCCATTGAAGCCTATGGGGGAACATTGCCTGTTGGTTTTTCAGACGGTTTGTAAAACCACAAACCGTCTGAAAAACCGACAAATAGCCTGTGCTGTGGGGACAAGCCCTAGGGGTTGTAACCAAGGATAAGTGCAAGTTATCTTATGTTTCCATTTCTTACGTCCATGTTATTTGTCCTTTGTCCCAAACTGATCAATATTCTTCTGTATGTTTTCTGCCAAAGAATTCTTAGCACAATTATAAACCCCTTTGCTTTCCCCGAGTTAAACACATGGGAGTCAAGAACCTGATATAGTTGGTGCTCTTCTGTAGGTTCTTCACACTTGAGCCATGCTTTAGTTGTCTCTGTACTCCCAGAACTGACTAGGAGTTAATGAACTTTATTCTTTAATTAATCATAAAGCGATTGTTCAAATCTCTGGACTCTTTGACCCTGCAGAGCCACTATTTTAGGAGAACCGTGTTTGTGAAGGAGCAGGGCCATCTAAAACTGCTACTCTGAGGCTTCCAGCTCCATAGTGGGCATCATTTTGTCTGGTGTTGTGCTTTATGCTAGTGCTGACACTAAACTTGCTGATACCATGAAAAGGTTAAAATTCTACATACTAGTGTCCTGTTCTGAGAATTCCAGACCTCTATAGATTAGATTAGTTTAGTTATTATCACCTGTCAATCGTGTCTATCTAGGGGTGAGATATAATAGTAAGTGAACAGTCAGTTCCTGATGATGATCTGCTGGAAAGCGTAGAAGTTTAAGGATCTCAGTGACTTTCAGAATGGCAAAATATTAATCTCTAGACATCAGGGCAAAAGACTCTCCAAAAAGAGCAGGTCTTGTGGGGTATTAGGATCTGCCGTGTTTAGTACCTACAGAAAGTGGATCAATGAAGAGAAACCAGTGAACCAAGGACAGGGTGAAGGGTGCACAAGGCTCGTTTGCACATGAGGAATGAAGGCTAGCCCATGTGGTCTGGTTTCATTAAAGATCTGCTGTAGCACACACATTGCTGCACATGCAGTGTGCACCTGGACCATGGAGCAAAGAACAAACCCTAAAGAAATAACCTTTTTTTTATAACATACTGTAGATAGCTGAATGCATGTGCATTACTTACCTGCGAACAAATCGTGCTGAAATGTACTATGAGAAAAAGGCAAGCCAATGGAGGCAAAGTGACTATCTAGGCAATCTTCCACTTGGCATCTTGGCATTCATGTGGAAGCTCCTCTAGGATGCACCACTAGTCTTTATATGGTATTTTCTAATGACAGTGGCCTCCTTCATCAGGATAATGCCCCTGATGAAAGGATAAGAGTGATGTAAGGGTATGATCATACAATGTTTTTGGACTTTTGGAGCATGTTGGGCAGCTAATACGCCCTTAAATAAGCATCCCAAATGCCTGTAGAACACTTCCCATTGACTGCCATGTAAAATCATATTTTTTGGCACATACTGTTCGCACCTGCAAAAAATTGACATGTCAACTCTTTGAGGCGTTTTAATAATAAAGTATAGTGTTGTTTCCTCGTTAAAATTTCGCACTTGCAAGCACGGAATTTTCAGTGAGGAACCAGCGTGTTTTTGACAGTAATTTGCGCAAACGTTCCCTAATACTTGTTCAGGAATGACTTCATGACGTAGCCAGCAAATTTCAAAGGTGTGGACTTCTAAGGAACATGCTGGAACATGGGTCTAATCCTTGAAACCCTCACCTCACAATCTACAGGACTATCTGCAGCTAACATGTTGGTGCCAGATACCGAAGGACACCTTCAGAGGTTTTGCGAGGTCTATGCCTCAATGGATGAGAGCTGTGTTGGTGCAAGGGGGAACTAATACTCTATTAGACAGATGTTTTTAATGTTATGAGTGTTAAGTGTAAGTCACCTTGAACTTTCTTTATACCACCAAAGTCAATGAAGACTGACTTGTATTGGCACCTTCCATTTGTCCCTGACTTATAGGTTGTTTTATATCACATTTCGTACAATGACTATTATCTGTCCTTTTTTTGTTTAATGTGAACCGTCATAACCCAGTGCTTATAAAGAGTTAATTCCATTGCGTCTTGTCTCCAACTTTGTACGGGAGTAGAGAAGAATTTAACTTAATTTTATCTGTGTTGAATTGAAATGACAGTGTGATATTGTATACTTAATTGATTTTCCTGCTGTCAAAGTCACTAAATAGTGCCATTAAAACCATAAAGATTCAATCCCACTCAGCAATGTGTATTGAACTTGCAGTAAAGTGAAGGCACTGATCCTTGTAACAACTTCTTCCCTATATTTAGCTTTTGTGTCACAATTTAAGATTCTGTTAATACTTTGGCCAAGGTTCGCTATCTGGTGTGAATATATAATGACAGTCACCTGATACATATTAGTCGTAGGACTTTATACAATGCCATTATACAGCGGGAAGTATTGTCTAGACCATGTCATCCACAGGCAGTAAAATATTCTCCATTCCTTTAAAGTGAATCTCCACACCAAGTCATTTTTAGATCCAACATTCTGCACTGAATAATTTTGTACTATATCTTTGTAATGATCAGAGCTCTGTTTTACCCGATGAATCCTCTGCCTAGACAGAGGGAAATAACAGAATTCTGGATGTTGGAAGCTGCCACTATGGGGATTGTAGGAGCTTGCAGCATACTGTTTAACTAATTAGTTTCTGTTCTATATTATATTAATTTGTTAATGCCTCCTTTTTTTTTATTAACAAATAAAACTTTATTTGAGGGATCAACAATAGGTACATAGGGATATGCATGAAACAAAATGGTTTACAGCCACATTCATAACACTATCACAAGGCAATAGCATATCAATAGGCTTGTGCTGCTACATGGCTTTCAGCAGAATATAGAATTATATAAGGAAGTACCTGAGTATTAGTACAGAACAAATCTTATATACCCTGCAACAGGCAGGGAACAAATATCAAAAGAATACAGTGCATGCACAAAATACTTCTGCTATCTCAGTTGTTCAGGTGAGCTAGAATCAGCCCAATAGATTGGCAGAGGGATCTAAAAGGTGTGTATGTACAGCAACCTTGCGTAAGTTACCCAAAGATAAACGTACAGGACAACCAGATTCTTTGAGGAACCAACCGTGCCAGAGGAGCTCAACCACCTTCACCATATCTTATCAAATTTACCCGCTCTGTTTCTATGCTTAAGTAACCATTTCTGATGCGACAGCATACCATTGATCAATCCCATCCACTCAAACATCGAAGGGGGTCAAGCAGCCAGCCACGTCCGCGCAATAGCCTTCCTTGCAAAATAAAGAACTTCAATTGCGAAGGAGGGTTTTGAACAAACCCAACTACCGGTCCCAAAAAAGCGGGCCCCGGGGGGAAAGGGGGACTGGGCACCCCATTTCATCATTTAGAAACTGGATGACCTGGGACCAAAACCCCAACACCTTCGGGCAAGTCCATATCAGTTGTTAATGCTTGCTTATAGAAAGGGGTACATTGATCATTTCTTGGTACAACATGTATGCCCCATCTTTTTTCCAAGTTATGCAGTGGTAATAGGAGAGACATCCCATTTCTAAGATGTATTTGACCCATTTAAAACACTGGGGTTTTTAGAGGGGCCCAAATTGGTCTTCTGGATGTCATTTAGTAAATACTTCTATTCTTCCTTGAAAAAAAAAAACTATTCTTATGTATTATTACTTATAATTATGTGTTGCTCTGTTATTACTCATGGAAATGTGTGAACAGATTAAAAACTTGGTGTTTCCATTCCCTTTGTCTGTAGGGTGTGTCTGATATCAGGGTATAGTCCAACCTACATTTCTGCTTTTAGCAAAATCACACCCTTCAATTTTTCCTCCTTTAATTCCATAATTATACCAGCAAAATTGCACCTATTGGCCAATGCATGTGGGTATAATCTCATCTGCATGAGGCAGCCAGGATATAGGACCGTACACTATCAGTGACGGACTCTCTTTTTTACAGGCCAATAACCCATCATCCTTTCTGGAATAACACAAGATTATTTCATGGGAAATACAAATATTTACTAAAACACATTCGCTGAGATACTAGAAAATACTCTTACTTTCCCACACACGAGGAACAAGACGATTTTTATTTTACCATTCATTGTCTTCAATGATGAAAATCTTCAAAGAGAAATAAGTCCTCGATGTATTTAAGGGCGAATGTATGATTTTTGGCGCTCGGCGCCATTTTTTTGCGGGGGCCCCAAACAAAAATTATACTAGAATCACCTAATCCAAATTAACCCCGTTCATGCAGGTCAAATTTAGCGCTTTCTAGCTACTAAGCGACCCAAATTCGGCTCAGGTAAAGCACTTTTAACTCTACCTGTCCAGCAGTAAAACCCGGATGTGCCGTTTCAAAGCAAAAAAAATTGGCTGTACAGTTGTAGGGACACACCCCAGCACGCCCCCCCCTTAGGGGCATCACAAAGTGCCATGGTGCTCTTTTAATGCGTCTATATTGGGGTGTGCCTGC